>JARHVA010007162.1:582500-595000 GCA_037957365.1 Torreya grandis
ATAATAATTATATGAACATTAAACCTTTACTCAAACATTAAATCAAATACAATGAAATTTTCAAACAATGCTATCAATATCTTTTTTTTCTTGAGAATTTTCATTGATTATTGAGTTTTGGTATTAATGTTATCATTGATGCTAAATGTTCTTTTGAAGTTTCATGGTAAATTAAGCCTCGATGTATGTGCATGATGAGTTATTTTATTAGAATATTGAGTGTTGTTGTATGGAAGTAGTAATGCAAAGAGTAATGTTTGAAAAATATTCTTATGTCAACTTGAGAAATATCATTAAAATCAGCTTGAGTAAGTATTGGTAAGTATGTCAAGTGTCAAACTCTTACAAAGATTTGTATATATCTTGTGAGAAGGTATGCGTAGGTATCATGATGAAATGAGTGAGCTCCATATAAGATGATATATGCTTTGAAGGTCTATGTAAGTAGCTATTAATGAGCTATGAATATCCTTAGTAAAGCTTCAAAGAATACTTGATAGTGTTTGAGCATGAGATAGGTTGTTTTATTTTGTATATGATGTGTTGAGGGATTTTAAATTGATTATAAGGTCATATCCAAAGATCTACATATGTAACTCTGAAGATACTCTGAGTGAGATACAAAGATCCTTAATACATATTTGAAGATTTTTAAATAGCTCTAAAGATACTCTAAGTGAGACAAAAAGATGACTTATTAAATATTTTAAGAATAATAATCATATAATGTTTATTTATCATACATAATAGGCATTGGAAAACTCAAAAAAGTTTCAAGGTGAAGTCTACAAGGGTAAGTACTTTATTCCAAGTCTACAACAAGACTAGTTTTAGATCATTCTTGGCCTATTGAAGCATCATGAGATGCTGACATGACATAAAGAGAATGGTTGAAAATAATTAATCATGACTGGAGATTTCATGACATATATATGAGGTGTTGAGATCTTGGATAGTGGTTATATGATTAGCTTCATGACCTAATGAGACTTGTAGGTCAAGGCATATAAAGTAAAAAAATAGAAATGGTGCTAGATAGGGTATCAAGATAAATTTATATGACATGGGTGAGTAGGTGTTCATTTAAAAATGTGATTCAATTTTTTTAATCATTTTCATAAATTTTTAGGTCATGGTTTGCAAGAAAATGCTTGAAAAAGTGTTTTGAGGTTTCTCAAATGCACAAAATGAGAAGTTATCCACCCAAGAAGGTTTTTCAAGTGCTCATTGGCACATGTAGAATATGAATGAGAATATAATATATTAATGGTATATAATAAAGGGTTATATCTATAATTTCCAAGAATTTTTTTATGGAAAGAGGAGTTAATATTTTTGAATGATCGTCAAGATTAGAAGTTGGTCTAACCCTCAAAGAACCCTAACAATGAACCAATGGTGAATATATTAGTCTAATTTTTTTATAATGATTTGGTATTGATATAAAAGTAATTGGAGGTTGAATTAAACAATCTCAATAATCTATATGTGTGATTTGTTTCTTAGGTGAGTGAGTAAACCCTATAGGAATGTGCTTGTTTTTCAAATATTTGTTGTAGCAGATAGAGTTGAACAAGTAAAAGTTATTAAATGGACAAAGGTAAAATTTTGAGACTTGTATTTTATGTCCATGAATTTTTTTTGATAGGTTATATATCTCATGTGTGAAAAATTGGTGATCCAAGTTGATTAGTTGTTAACCGAACTAGTGATATAGACAATAAGAAAATTAGGCATAAGTGAGAAGATGACTCTTGATGTTTTTTTCATGTAAGAGTGATTAATTGAAGTGTATGATGATATTTTTTTGAAATTTAATGATATATCCATGATTTTAAAAATATTTTAATTTAGTGTAAGAGTTTAGAACATTGAAGCCAAAATGGCTTATCTAGCTGAGTAGAGTCTGTGAGAGAGAAAGTTAACAGATTGGTCTCCAAGACCAATAGTTTCCATTAGAGCTTATGGTATATTTAGTTTAGGTTGTTATAATTATATTATAACATATTTTTTAATTAATTTAAATCCCTTGAAACTATTCAATCAGGTTTCAGAATTTTATGTTTCCTTGAATATGTTTTGAAGTCATTTGGCAGTTCTTAGTGAGCATCTTGCAGAGAAGAATTTGAGCCTGTATACCTCAAGTTAAAGAATATAATAAAGTTTTTAATGAAACTAAGGTTATTATGTTTATTATTATGTAATATTTTTTCATTTTAAAAAAAAATTGAGTTTATGCCTCAGTTAGTCAAGACATATTTTTCTATGTAAGCACAAGCCTTTTATGAACAATGTTTTGAGAAGGGGTTCAAATGGTGGTTAGACCTAAAAGGTATTGTGGACATAAAGTGAAGTTTTATAAGGTATATTTAAGTCAAAAATTATTTTTTCCTACCATGTGAGGTGTTTAATATGCTTAAAGAAAGATCAAAGGGTAACATATTATTAAGAATGCCTATTAGGTCTCTATAAGACCTAAAAGAGGAGTAAAGGCTAATTGAGATATGGACAACCTAATGTGTGATTAATTTATGTTTTAATAATTTTATTATAATATTATAATACATATTACATGGCTAAACTAATATATTTTAAGTATGTGGCTAACTAAGAAGGATATAATCAAGTGTCTTGTATAAAAGTAAGGTTAATCAGGTCTATTTGGGTATGCTTAGAGAGAACATAGCACAAATGGATGATATAGATCATTGGTAAGGATAATTAGGTCCTTTATAAATTATATTTATTTTATTAATATCACATAGGATTTCTATTAATGAGGATCAATGTTAGAAGACCTAATTAATCCATGAAGAGGGCTAGTTGAGCGAAGAAGACTAGAGGCTAGTTTGAGAGGGATAAAAGTGTGCAAAGAGTTGAAGGTGAAGATAATAATTTGTTATATAATAAAAAATGGTTTTTAAATATGATAAATTTTATCAGGTGGGTGATTTGGTGCTAAATAATCTAGGGGGTTGGTATCTCCTTGAAAGTGGGTTCTTACTAAAGCCTAGCTAAGTTGGTGTTTAGCTAGTTGGGGTTGGTTCTCCATGTGGAGTTGGTGCTTCACTAAATATTGATGTTTGTATTATATTAATATATTACATTTGAATTATTATTGGATTTTATTATATTTGAGGGTTTTCCATGTATATATTGTGTTACGTGTTTCATGTTCTTATGGATTGATGCATATGCTCACTAAGATATACATGCTTGTTTGAATGATCTATAATTTCTTAAGTAAGATTTTTAAATAAAGTTATGAAGAATGATTCACCCTCATCTCAATAATTTTTTTTCCAAAAATTAGTATCAGAGCTTGGTCCTTTAAATAAGGTTTAAAATCCTAAAGGAGATCCTAAGAAGCAAGGATGATTAGTCAACAAGATCAATGTGGTTTCTCTACTTGTAAGGATTTGTTGTTCAATAGATCTAACTATACATTTTGGAATGTTATAATGAAGATATATCTAATGTCACAAGACATGATATTTCTTAGTAATTTTTGGATGGTTATATTACACCTCTTATGCAACCAATAGATGGAGTAGGTAAGAAGCCTAGTGAAAATAAATCCAAGGAAATGAATGCCATTATTTTTGGCCTATCATAGGTAGAGATTGTAAAGGCAATGAATTATATATTAGACAAATATATAAGGGATATATTGAATACCATTTATGAAGGAGACACCAAGGTGAAGTTGGCCAAGTTGTAGACCTATAAAAGATAGTTTGAAAGCCTAAATATGAATGAAGATGAAACCATTGCATCCTAATTATTGAGGATTAATGAAGTTGTAAATATCATTAGAGGATTGAGATAAGAAGTGAAAGAGTATATTGTTGTTAAAAAGATGTTGAGATCACTAACTCCTAAGTTTGACTCTAAGGTGTCTATAGTAGAAAAGATTCAAGATTTAGACAATATAGATATGGATGGGCTTCATGGCATCTTTACATCTTATGAGATGATACAAAATGAAGGAAGACCTCCCAAGAAGGAAACATATTTAAAAATTGAAAATAAGTCAAAGGCCATGAAGGTCAAGGATGAGGTATGTTCAGATATTGATGATGATGAACTCATATATATGTTTTCTAGGAAGTTGAGGTTGGCTCAGGTAAGTATAAGGGTAAGTTACCCTTCAAATGTTTTAGCTATGGAAAGATTGGTCACTTTTAATCTAAGTGTCCTAATAAGGATAAAATTGAGCATAATGAAGAACATGATAAACATCATGAAAATGATATAAAAGTCTATAAGTATAATAAGAATAAGAGAGGTTTTAAGAATAATGAAGGAAGGAAAGGGTCATTCAAAAATAATAAGAGTTTCTATACCAAAAAAGACAACTTATCTGATGTACATGATTCAGGCACATTTGATAGTGATGATGGTAATAATGAACTTGAACATGATGATAATGAAATATTTTTAATGGCCATAGAATCAAGAAATGAGGGTTGATAAAATAGGAAAGGCCTTATGGTTGATGTAGAATGAGATGGAGAAGTATTATATGATAGTGAAGAAGGAGAAGCTGAAGTGAATCTTGAGGTAGAGTTGGTAAGTGAACTAGAGGAGTTAAAGTTTCAAAGAAGAATCACAAACTAAGGTCATTAGTTAAGGATTATGAGGAGTAGATTGGATTATTTGAGGAAAGGCTGAGCAACACTTCCAATAAGTATGATGATATCATCAATCAAATTTAGGAACATATGGAGGTACTCAATACAAGCCTAAAGGATAAAGAGGAAGATTGAAATATATATGAAACTAAAATAGAATCTCTAAAAGTTGAGTTGGATCAAGAATCTAGAAAGGTGAAGATATTTTTGAAATTTAAAAAGAGCACCAAGGATCTAGATGATATCTTGAGTAGCCAAAAGTCTGCAAGTGACAAGATATGTCTTGGTTTCAAAGAAGACCAAATGAGGCACCTCAAGTCAAGAATAAGACTACTGAAGACAAGAAGGTAAATATGAAAAGACCTATAAAACAGCCTAATTCTATAAGGCATGATAGTTATTTTAATGTTTATTATTTTGTATATAATCAGTTTAGTCATAGAGCAAGAGAATCTAGAAGACCCTATGAGAATGAGTACTCTTGGAACTATGGAAGGAGTCAAAATTCACATCAATAAAATAACATATATAAAGTGGTTTGTTATAGATATCATAATATATAACACATTACAATATTTTTTCCTAATTGAGTTATAAGGTCATCAAGTTAAAAAGGAAGTTTGGAGCTCCTAGAGTGCAAGAAAGAAGGAAAATGAATGTATGAAAACCAAAGTTGGTAAAGATAAGTCAAGATCCATCTGAAATCTCAAGTGGATTGCTTGATGAGATAGAGCATGCCTCAGATGTGAAATCAAGTTAGGAATGTTTGTTGGTAGCTCACATTGATGATTAAATGGTTGATGATGAGATCAAGCCTATAATAATAATCAATCCCAAAAGGATGTTGATGAATTTTTAGCTTGTGAAAGTATAGATATTTGGGAATATCTTGAGTTCATGATGTTTTAGTTCCCTATGAAAAGGGTTGGCTCTATTAATCTTTATGGAGAAATTTTTCTATCAACAAAAACATGAGGTTGTAGTCAAAGAAGGTTTATTTTTGAGAAGATTCCATGTTGTCTATGTTACAAAAAAGAAAAAGAAAATGGATATTATCCATTCCTATGTTGGTAGATATGAAGTTTGAAGTGTAGTAAGATCTAAGGTTGACATCAAGTTTCTGAGGTCAAAGTAAGGTCAAAATACTTAATCATTTGGTATATGAAAGGTAAGATTTTGGTATCTATTTATGTGATTAGTTGATCTTGATCTATAAAGGTAAAGGAGGAGTCCCAAATTATACATTTGGTGTCATGAATAGGATAGAATTATCTATGGTAAAGATTTTGATACTCTTCATTCATATCAAGGAAGGTAAGTGATATGAGTTTCTAGTTATTTTGAAGAAGATATGCTTGGTCTAAGGGGGAGCTTGGTAACTCTGAGTTCTTTGTCAAGAAAGTGATTACTTTTGATATGCATGGAGTTAAGGAGAGTTTCTATTTGAGATGATTCATAGACTCTATTTATTGAGGTTTTGATGGATTATATGGGAGACTAACTTGATTAAGAGAAGATTTGATAATTGTTTTTATAGGTGGTTGCCATCATTTATGAATATTGTTTGCCATCTAGTGTCTTTGAGAGGTAGTATCAACTAAAAGGGATAAAGTATGAATCCGGTAGATGTAGGTGACCTTTGATGTCTAATTTTAATAAAAGCATAGTAGAATCTTGATTTAAGGGAGAGATATTTAGGTTGTTGATTAAGGTTGATATATGTTTAAGTGGTCTTGTAGTCTGAGTTCATTCTAAAAGAGATGATAGTTGTGGAAGACCTTTTTCATTAATGTCAAAGGGGGAGAAAGATTATAAAGGGAGAAAGAAAAGGAAAGATCAAAAAGGGTGAGAAAAGAAAAGAACCAGGTTTAAAAAATGATTTCCATCAAGAGTTGTTGACATAGTTTTTTGAGTGTGTTTTCCATCAATAACAAAGGGTGAGATTGTTGATCATTGTCATTGATTATTGAGTTCTAGTATTAATGTTGTCATTGATTTCAAAGGTTTTTATGAAGGTATATGGTCAAGTAAGACTTGATTTATGTGTATAAAGAGTTATTTTTCCATCATATTGAGTGTTATTTTTGTATGAAATCAGTAATGTGAAGCATACTATTTGAAGAATATTATTATGTCAACTTGAGAAATATTATTGAGATCAACATGAGTAAGTATAGGTCAGTATGTCAAGTGGTAATCTCTTTTAAATATTTATCTACATATTTTGAGAAGGTATGTTCAAGTAGCATGATGAAATGAGTGAGATCTGAAGAATAATATGTATGCTCTAAAGATCTTTGTAAGCAACTATGAAGATGCTTTGAATGAGCTATGAATATCCTTAGTAAAGCTCTAAAGAATACTTGATAGTGTTTGAGAATGAGAGAGGTTGTTTGAGTTTATATATGAGGTGTTGATGGATTTTAAATTAACTAGAAGGTCATGTCTAAAGATCTATGTATACAACTCTTGAGATGTTCTACGCGAGCTAAGAAGATCCTTAGTCGAGCTCTAAAGATCTATAAATAACTCCAAAGATGCTCTGAGTGAGCCAAAAAGATGAGCTATTAAAGATATAAAGAAAATTAATTGTATAAGGTTTCTTGAGCATACATAAGAGGCATTGGATCACTTAGGAAAGTTTAAAGGTGAAGTCTATAAGGGTAAGTAGTTCAGTCAAAGTCTACAACTAGACTAGTTCTAGATCCTGCTTGGCCTAATGAGGAATCATGAGCTATTGACAAGACATATGAATAATGGTTGGAAAAAATTATGCATGATAGGAGGTTTCATGGTATATATATAAGGTTTTGAGAGTTTGGATAGTGGTTATAAGGTCAGCTTCATGACCTAATGAGACTTGCAAGTCAAGGTATAGAAAGCAAAAAGATAAAGGGTGTCCAAATAGGGTATCATGATTGATTTCCATGATATGGGTGAGTAGGTATTCATTGAAAAAGATGATTCAAGTTGGGTTAAGAATGTGCAAAAATTTTCAGGTCATGGTTTGCAAGAAATGGATTGAAAAAGTGTTTTGAAGTTTCTTGAATGCACATAATGAAGAGTTATCTACCCAAGAAGGGTTTGCAAGTGCTCATTGGCATGTATAACATATAAATGAGAATATAATATATTCATAATTGATAATAAAGGTTTATATCTCAAATTTATAAGCATTAGTTTTTGGAAAGAGGAGCTAAGCTTTATGAATGATTATTAAGACTAAAAGTTGGTCTAAACCCTCAAAGAATCATAACAATGAACTGATGTTGAAGATATTGTTATAAAGTGATTATAATGGTTTAGTATGGATAGATAAGTAATTGGAGGTTGAATTTAAATCTATCAAGCATATCTAGCTATGATTGGTATCTCAGGTGAGTGAGCAGACTCTACAAGAATGTGCTTGTATTTAAGAGATTTGTTGTAGCAGACATAGTTGACCAAGTCAAAGTTGATAAGTGGATGAAGGTCAAAGTTTGAGACTTATATTTTTTATCCATTAAGGTTTATGGATAGGTTATAGATGTTAGATTCTAAAATTTGGTAATCCAAGTTGATCAATCACTAACAAACCTAGTGATATAGATAGTAAGAAAATTAGGTAGAAGTGAGAAGATGATTCCTGATGTGTTTTCATGTAAGAGTGATGAATTGAAGTTTATGATGATGTTTTTATGAATTTAATGATATATCATTTATTTTTATAATCTTGGAATTCAGTGTAAAAGGTTGGAACATTGAAGCCAAAATGGCTTATCTGGATGAGTAGAGTCTGTGAGAGGAAAGTTAATAGATTAGTTTACAAGACCAATAGTTTCCATTAGAGATTATTATATATTTGGTTCAGGTTTTTATAATTATATTATAATATATTTTTCATGCATTTAAATCCCTTTAAACTATTTAATTATTTGTCATAAGTTCATGTTTCCTTGACTATGTTTTGAATTTAGTTGGTAGTTCTAATTGAGCATCTTGCAAAGAAGAGTTTGATCTTGTATACGATAAGTTAAATAATATGATGAATTTTGTGATGAAACTTAGGTAATTATGTTTTTAAATATGTAATTCTTTTTAATGGTTATTTGGAAAAAATTATTTTATGCCTTAGATGTTCAAGATAGATTTTCTATGTATGCACAAGCCTTTTATGAATAGTGTTTTGAGAAGGGGTTCAAATGGTGGTTGGACCTAAAAGGTGTTTTTGACCTAAAGTGAAGTTGGATAAGGTATATTTAAATTTTAAATTATGTGTTACTATCATATGAGGTTTTTTAATAGTCTTCAAGAAATATCAAAGGGTAACATATTGTTAAGAAGGCCTATTAGGTCTCCATAAGACCTAAAATATGAGTAAGGGCTAATTGAGATATGGACGGCCTAATGTGTGATTAAATTATGTTTTAAGTGTGTTAGTATAATATTATAAGACATATTACATGGACTAAATAATATATTTGACTTATGTTTTTGACTAAGAAGGATATGATCAAGTGTCTTGTATAAAATCAAGGCTAATCAAACCTATTTGGGTATGCTTAGAGAGAGCAGAGAACAAGAAAATTATATAGATCACTGGTAAAAAGAATAAGGTCCTATATAATATCATATGGATTTCA
The DNA here is from genome assembly GCA_037957365.1 of Torreya grandis. Taxonomy (NCBI): domain Eukaryota; kingdom Viridiplantae; phylum Streptophyta; class Pinopsida; order Cupressales; family Taxaceae; genus Torreya; species Torreya grandis. Next base: position 591,757 of record JARHVA010007162.1, read on the forward strand.
TGAATATCATATAGGAGGTATATATATGAGGATCAAGATCAAAAGACCTAATCAAGCCATGAAGAGGGCTAGTTGAGTGAAGAAGGCTAGAGGCTAGTTTGAGAGGGATAAAAGTGTGTGAAGAGTTGAGGATGAAGATAATAATATATTGTATAATAAAAAATGGTTTTTGAAGGTGATCAATTATATAATATTGATGAGTTTAATTGGAGTCATCTAAGGGTTTGATGCCTTCTTATAAGTGGGTACTTGCTAAAGCCTAGCTGAGTTAGTGCTTAGCTAGTTGGGGTCAGTGATCCATATAGAATTGGTACTTCACTAAATATTGGTGTTTGTATTATAGGAATATATTACATTTGCATCATTATTGGGTTTTATTTCCCTTAATTTTTTCCCATGTATATATTGTGTTCATGTGTTTCATGCTCTTCTGGATTGATGCTTATGCTTGCTAAGATATACATACTTATTTAAATGATCTATAATTAATTAAGATTGTTAAAGAAAATTTTGAATATTGATTAACCCCCTCTCTTAGTCATTTTTATTCAAATTTGTTTGACATTAGGATATACATATATATTATAATAATAATCTTTAATTATTATTACTTGAATATTATAGATCAAATAACAACAATGAAATCGGTCTATACTTATTAATGCATACATAACATCATAACACTATAATACGTAGCCATACCCAATAAGGTAGTAAGGTAAGTACAAACATACATAAATTCATTAATTTTACCAAATAATTATATCATATAATATAAGCTATGTATGATCATAAATTAGAGAAACCACTCAAATAAATCAACATGATCATTAACAACAAATAGATTAGTAAAACCACGTAATCATATAAAATGATCTAAAAACACAAAATATCACAAAAATCATTAAAACATAAAACAGATCATACTAAAACTATATATCAAATAATTAATCATGAAACATGATATACTATGTGGTGTGTGCATGGGTTTTTGGGTTCATTATCTATCATCCCCTAATGTCTCCATCTAAACCACCCTCACCGATGATGCTCTCCCACCGTCACACTCTAAATAAATAATATATCATGTATCCACCTCACAATAATGAAGGTAGTTATACAAAAAAATCATTATATCCATAAAAAAAAGTTTTATAATCAACAAACATGATCATAATGTACAAAATATAAAAGCAATGATAACTCATAGTAAAAATAATCATGTAAATTAAGGAACACATAACTATATCATAATCAACATATGACATAAATATTAATAAAAAATTAGTTAATCAACTAATCAACCATAATAATCCATGGATCAAATAGTTTATTCAATTTAGAGAGAAATCAGGATGTGACATCCTTTCCCCTAAAGTTGATCATCATACCAATGATATTAATTCAAACACAAGTTATGAATTTAAAACATTATTAAATATAATATAATATAATATCTAGTAGTAAATAAAAAAAACAAATGTGGAAACAATTGTAAAACTCATGATAATCCTCCCAAGTGGTACTATCTTATTAATATTGCCCCACTGGACCTTGTATTGTGACACTTCTATATTACACAAACTAAGTTTGTGAGTGTCAATTATTATGATTAGATCTACCATGACCACTTGAGGTTTAAAACCTATAAATCATTCTAAGCCAACACATGTGAAGGATCAACAACATATTTTTCAAGATAAGACATATAAGACATTATGTAAAAGAGCTAGAGTTGGTGCTAATACAAGCCTATACATTAGATTATTTACCACTTTTAAAACCTCAAAGGGTCTCACATATCTTGATTAAAGTTTCACTAAATTTCTAAATTTAGTCAAACTTTTTTTAAGCTTAACCCATGGAAACACTTTATCACCAATAGAAAACTATCTATCTATTCTCTTCAGATCAACATGATTTTTCTATCTATCATTAGCCTCGAGCAACCTCTACCTAATTGTCTTGACTTGATATTCCATTTTGAAAATAATTTTTGGTCTAGATCCTAACATATCATCTAATATGTCCCAACTAATTGGTGTTCTACACCTCCTTTCATACAATGCCTCAAATAGAGCCATTTTTAATGTAGATTAGTATGAGTTATTGTAAGCAAACTAAACCAATGGAAGGTATTACTCCTACTTGTATTGCTAATCCATGCAATACATATGAAGGAGATATTATAAAACTTGGTTAACTCACTCTACCTATCCATCAGTTTGTGGGTGATAAATAATGCTAAAGTTCAACTATGCACCTAGAGCTAAATTTTAGACTCAACCAAAATCTAGAAGTCATCCTTGGATCTTGATCTAAAATGATCTTCTATAGAAAACCATATAATCGATACACTTCCTTCAAATCTCTTCACAAGTGTAGGTGTATCATTTATCAAGTTTCCTAGTATGAAGTGGGATACCTTGGTTATTTTTTCAACTATAACCAAGATCATGTCATGCTGGTTCTATGATAATAACAAATCTTGGACAATTTGTATACTAATCACCTGCCACTTTCAGTTTGGTATATCATGTGGATATAAAAATACAACTAGATGTGCATGTTTAGCTTTCAAACATTGACATTCTAGATAATGAGACACAAAATCTATTACATCTTTCTTGATTTTTTAGAAATAGAGTGGTTTAAGCTTATCCAAGAGCTTTATTACTCTTAGATATCCTAAATATGAGGTATTATGCAATTCATTTAGCAATGTGATCTTTAGATTCTCTCTATTAAGCATATACATCCTACCATTATACTATAAAATACCATCACTCTCTATCTTAAATCTTTTATACGTAAGATTTTGAGCATTCCCAAATAATGTTTTTCTAACTTGATCATAGAAATCATCTCTTAGCAAGAATTTGGTTACCTGATCTTAGAAATTACTCCTAATAGTATCCATAGTTGTTATGTACCTCTTAAAAATTAGATCATCATCTAATTTTTTATCCTTACCTTTGATATAATTAATATAAAAATAATAATAAAAAACAACTCTAACCACCATCTTTGAAGAGAATTAAGGTTCAGTTGGGTGAATATCTAATTAAGTCCCAAGTTATTAGTCTTGAGCTCAAATGATTTTATCAGTAGATAATGCCTCCAAACTTATAAAGCATGAACAATTAATATAAGTTATACATCATGAGGGGAATAATTCACCTCATATGGCTTTAGTTTCCTAGACTCATAGGCTACCATTGAGCCATCCTTCATAAGAACTCCT
>JARHVA010007162.1:600000-740899 GCA_037957365.1 Torreya grandis
ATAGATTTCAAACTTTGACTTGAAACTTGGTCAAAATATTTGAAACAAAATTAAATACCTATGAAAGTTCACATTTTCCATGCTTATCTTGAAATATGAAACTCATACCTCATTTGGCCACCATCTCTCTCTTTGCTTACTTGGATCTTGACCTATAAACCACATTTGGTCATGAAAATGAACTTGAAGCCTCTTTTCATGTGGTCAAAAACTCATATACATGATCAATAAACATATCTCATGATTAAAAATTATTTTACATTCTTCATAGACCATGACAGATCCTCATAACACCTAATTAGGTCAGGTAAGATCTAGAGGTGGTCTAGTTGCATACTAGGTTTATAGGTCATACCCTTATAAGATCACTATAAAACTCTCATGAGTTCTCCAATACCTCATATTCATGCTCAAACAAAATTATAAAACTTGTTATGCCTCTATAAATTCATCTCACTAGGCCACCAAGTTCAAACCTTCTCACAAGGTCTCTTCATGTAATGACCAATGTTATGACTAGGCTTTTCAAGTTTTTGAAGTTTGACAACTGACCTTAAAAACACTCTTTAATGCTTTCACACCTTTATCACATGAATTTCATGTTCCTTAGACAATATCATACCTTTTTACATACATCTCTATGATCATTATGTACGTGCTCATGATATGACTATGATTGTTATGACTAAACTTCTTAATGAATTTTATACTCATAGAATAGTTCTCAAAACATGCTTACCTTAGCCTACATATTTACATAAACCTTAGAGGAATAATTATGTTTCCTTAAAATTATCTATTAATAGAGATTAATTAGGTTGCCTTCAAATTCTCTCTTTCCATATGGTTCATATCTCATAAACCACTCACCATGCATCTTTACTAGATGCACCTTGACATCAATGACATCAACCTTAAACTTGACATCATTGACATCAACCTTGACCTTAAAATAAATGAAAACACTTATAAAAAAATCCCCATTTTTCATTGATGGAAAATCATTCTTTAAACTGATCACTCTCATCTACCCTAGTCTAATAAATCTCCCTTTTTGAAGTTTCTCTCCCTTTGAAATTAATGACAAAGGGTCTTGCATAGAATACTATATGGAACCATGAGTTATTTCTATAAGAGATAAAAAAATGGAATATGAAGCATTAATATAACATTATCTCATTACTCCATGCATACCTTCTTCAAATGAACTTATATTACAAGATCACTTCTTAACATAGAACAACCTCAATCAACAACCTAAATAGATCCCCCTCAAACCAAACATCCACCATGCTTATGATAATTAAAGATACTAATGAAATCACCCCTTTATATATGGCACTAAAATAAAACCATTATAGGATATTCCTAGATCTCCATGCTCTCATAATATCAAATGTCCTTTAATATCCTTTTGGGCTTGATTGACACTATAGGCTTGATCTCTTCATCAACCATTTAATAATTAATGTGGGATGACAAGATGAATTCTTGACTTTATTTCACTTATTAAGAATGATATATCATAGAAAGAAGTCCACTTGAGATTGTAGGCTGAGCATGACTCATATTCATTATCTTTGGTTTACATACATTCATTTGTCTTATTTCTTACACTATAGGGGCTTCAAACTTCTTGTTTTGACTTGATGACCTTATAAATCTATTAGGAGATAATATTTTAATGTATCCTACCTTATGAAAACTATAACATATCACATTATACATACCTCTTGACTGATGTCAACTATTATTCCTTACATAGTCGAATGGGTACTCATTCTTGGAGGGGCTTCTACACTCTCTTGCTCTATGACCAAACTAACTGCATACAAAATAATAACCAGTGAATGAACTAGCATACATTATAACATTAGGTTAATTGATAGGTATGTTTATGTTGACCTTCTTATCTTCAATATCCTTCTTTTTTACTTGAGATTCCATCTTTTGGTCTTATTTGAAACCAATACCTGACTTGTCACTTGTAGACTTGTAACCACTCAAGATATCATCTAAGGCCTCATTGATATTTTCAAACTTCAAAAGATCTTCACCTTGATAAATTCTTGATCTAAATTAGCTTTCATGGATTTTATTTCACTTTCATACCTGATGCATTCTTCCTATTTAGCCTTTAGGCTTTCATTGACTACCTCAATATGTGACTCAACTTGATTGATGATCTCATCATACTCCTTGAAAGTGTTACTTAACCTTTACTCAAATAAGCCAATATAATACTCATAGTCCTTAAATAATGATATTAATTTGTGATTCTTTCTCCTTTGGAAATTTATCTCCTTTAGGGCACTTACCATCTCTACCTCAAGTTTCACTTCATCTTCTTCTTCATTTGATTCTACATCAAACATAAGGCCTTTCCCATTTGAGCAACCCTCATTGTTTGATTCTATGAACATGAATAAAGTTTCATTATTTTCATGTTTAGATTCATTACTACTATCATCACTCTCAAATGCACTTGAGTCACTAACATCAAAAGATTTATCTTCCTTAATATAGAAACTTCTTTTGTTTTTGAAATTTCTTTTCCTACCATCATACTTCCTAAACTCCTTGCTTTTATCAGGATTATAGGTCTTCTTGCCATATACATGATGTTCATCATGTTCTTATTCATAATAAAAATTATCCTTGTTAGGATAATTGGATGCAAAGTGACCAATCTTGTCATAGTTAAAATTTTTGAAGGGAAACTTACCTTTGTACTTACCAGATCCAAACCTCAACTTTCTTGCAAACATGTTTATCAATTGATCATCATCAATATCTAAGCATTCCTCATCTTTTACCTTATTGGATTTTGAATTTTTATAAACTTTTAAAGTTTCTTCCTTCTTGGGAGGTCTTCCTTCATTAGTTCTCATCTCATAGTTATTCAAAATCCCATGAATCCCATCCATCTCAATCTTGTCTAAATCTTGCATCTCTTCTACTGCAGACACCTTAGAGTCAAACATAAGAGTTAGTGGTCTTAATAATTTTTGAAAAATTATAGATTATTTCACCTCTTATCAAAATCCTCTAATGACATTAATAAATTCATCATACTTTAATAGGTAAGATGAAATTATTTCATCTTGATTCATCTTTAAATTATCTTTGGTGGGTCTACAACTTGGCCATCTTTGCCTTGGTGTCTCCTTAATAATAGGTATTCAATTTATACCATATATATTTAGATGATAAAAAATTCATTTCATTCACAATAAATACCTATAATAGGCCAAATAGAATGCCATTCATTTCCTTAGAGTTGTTTGCACTAGACTTCTTACCTCTTGCATCAATTGGAGGAATAGGAGGAACACTATAGCCATCCACAACTGACTACCAAATATCATGATCTTGAGATATAAAATATATATTCATCATAACATTACAAAGGTCATAATAGAGCCTTATTGATAGATAAACCACCTTGAGCTTGTTGACTAGCCATCCTTTCTTATAGGATGTCCTTTAGGTTTATAAACCTATTTCAAAGGACCAAGATCTAATACCAAATGTTAGAAGCAATATGATTAAGAGGGGGGGAGTGAAACAGTCTTAAAAAATTAATTATCAATTCCGTTTATGAAAACATGAATTATTCAATCAAGAACATAGGTCTAACAAGCATAAACAACTATCCATAAATACATGAAGAAAAAGAACATAAGATAACACAACTTACATGTGGGAAACCATCAAAGGATGAAAAAAAACTAATATTTGTAAATGGAATATATTAATATAAGACAAATATCAAGTTTATTTAATCACCCACTTCACATAGAACACCAACCCCAACTAGCTAAGCACTAACTCAACTAGGCTTTAGCAAACACCCACTTACGAGGAGGCACCGACCCCTTAGATGGCTCAAAAAAAATAATACACTTAAAACAATTTATATCATTCAAAATACCTTGTATATCATACAAAATATGATTATCTCCTTCCTCATCTCTTCACACACTTCTATCCTTCTCAAACTAGTCTATAGCCTTTTTCACTCAACTAGCCCTCCTCTTGACTTGATTAGGTCATATAAAAATGATCCTTATATGAATAACCTATGTCAAATTTTCATTATAGATCCTAATAAATACTATTATGGCATAAAATAACTTCTTATTATAAATTTATATCTTATTTACTTGCATTCCTCACTATATCATAAGCCTAAAATTGCCTAGTATTATTACAAGTCAATTGATCATATCCTTCTTAGATAGATAAACATTACTAACCTCTTATGTAAGCCATGAAATGGATATTAGGACATATAATAGACATTTATAAAATTTTATTATGGCCTTTTAGGTCTGACCTACCTTAATTAGGCCTTATCTCACCTTTAGGTCTCAAGGAGACGCAATCCTATTAGGTCTATTTCGAAAATGTTATAATTTTATTTCATTTGAGCACATTAAAACAATTAATAAAAAATGAAAATATCATATTCCATTAAAATATAAATTTTTATAATTTAAATTTATGTCCACAATAGCTTTAGGTCTAATCACTACTTGAACTTTTTCTCAAAGTACTGTTCATAATAGGCCTATGCATACCCAGAAAATCTGTCTTGAACAATTGAAATAAAAACCCAAATTTGCCAAAAAAAATGGAAAAAATAACACATTAAAAATATTTAAGAAATTAATATCATAACTATTTGTTTTATTATTCATAATATAGGGTAAAAAACTCAAGTTCTCCTTTGTAAATAGGTCACTCAAAACTGCCAACTAGTCTCAAAACACAATCATGAAAACATGAACTTCTAATACCTAATAGAAAATAATAATTGAATTAAAAATAATGAAAAATATCTTAAAATATACTTATATTAATCTCAAATAAAATTATAATAAACACTAATGGCACATATTTGTCTTACAGATCAATTTGTTAACCTTCTCTCTTACATACTTCACTCTGCTTGACAAGCCATTTTGGCTTCAACATTTCAACCCCTTATATTGAATCAAAAGATTATTAAAATAATATATATGTCATTAAAATCCAAAAAAAAAAACATCATGTGAATTAGATACATCAAACTAGGGTAGAGAGCCTCCAACTCATCACTATAACTTGTTTAACCAAATCTACCAGTTTTCCTTCAAACATAATCATGTTGATAATGACATTCAACACATATGTAGAGAATTTAAAATAATTATGATTCATAAATATGATATTATTAAATAATTATGAAAATATCAATTATAATTATACCATGGTCAATTGACAATATTGTTCTTGCAGACCAATCTCATGAACTTGCACCTTCATTGTGTCATCTTCACTAGAAAAGGTTGACTTATGAGCAACATTTTCATCATATACATTAAATTAAAAAACATATATCTAAAATTAAAATGTATTAAAATTATATAAAAACCTCTCCATTTACTTGAATTCATCCCTAATACATTATATCACATCCTTAATAAACTTCTCACTTTTGTCTAGTTTTCTCACTATTTGCATCATTAGGCTTGTTAGTGACTAGTCAAATTGTAAGATTGTTTTAGCACCCATGAGGGATATAATATTATTATAAAAAACCATGGACATAAAGTAAAATTTTAAATATTTAATATTCATTCATTTGGATAATTTGACTTGGTCAAATCTAATTGTTATAGAAAATATCTAAGAAATAAGGCTTTTCCTGAAGGGTCCATTCACTCACCTAAAAAACAATTCACATTTGGAGGTTCTTGGGAGAGATAAATATCACTTGTAATAACTTAAAAATGTATTTAAATACATTCTAATCACTTTATAACAAGATCATTCATATTGGGTCAATAGGGTTTTATGAGGGTTTAAACCATCTTACAATCTCAATGATCATTCATAAAGCTTAGCCCCTCATTATAGAAACCAATTCTTGGAATTTTGAGCTAGGAAAATAAAAAATATACCATGAATATCTCAATTTATGATGTAGAGGTTACACATGCCAATGAACAATTGAAATTTCTGCTAAATTTGAGAACCCTCTATTTTATGCACTTGAGAGACCTTAAAACACTTTTTTTTGCCTTAACCTTCAAAATTTGACCTGAAACTTGGTTAAAATATTTGAAAAAACATGAAATAACTCTAAAAATTCACATTTTTCCATGCTTATCTTGAAATATGAAACTCATACCTCATTTTCCCACCATCTCTATCTTTGCTTGCTTGGACCTTGACCTATAAACCACATTAGGTCTTAAAACTAACCTTCAAGCCTCTCTTCATGTGCTCTCCACCTCATATAAATGATCAAGAAACCTATATAATTATTAATTTTTTTTACAGCATATATAGGCCATGATAACTCTTCATTACACCTCATTAGGTTAGGCATGATATAGAGGTGGTCTAGTTGCATACTAGGTCTATAGGTCCTACCCATGTAGGCTCACTCTGAGACTCTCATGAGTGATCCAATACCTCATATGCATTATAAAAAACCTTATACATCCTCTTATTCCTCTTTTCATCCATATCACTAGGCCACCAAGCTCATACCTTCTCATAAGGTCTCTTCATGCAATGGCCAATGTCATGACTAGGCTTCTCAAGTTCTTGAAGTTTGAAAACTGATCTTGAAAATAAATCATCAATTATTATACACCTTGATCACATTAATTTCATGTTTATAAAATAATATCATACCTCTATATATACCTCTCTATTCTCATCATATACATGCTCATGATATGACTATGTTTATTATGACTAGACTTATCAAGACACCTTGTACTCAAGGACTAGTACTCAAAATATGCTTATCTTGACCTAAATATCAAAATAAAAATTATAGGAATCATTAGGTTGACTTAAAATTATTTCTCAATATAGAGTCATTAGGTTGCCTTCAAATTCTCTTTTGTCATATGGTTCATATTTTATAGACCACTCACCATGCATCTTTACTAGATGCACCTTGACATCAATGACATCAACCTTGACCTTGACATCAATGACATCAAACTTGACCTTGAAATCAATGAAAAAAAATTTCAAAATTGATAAATTCCCTTTCTTAAGAGTCTAAAAATCTATAATCTTTTGATTGAAATACAACTATGGAAGCCATTGCGACCTAGACAATGTTACAAAATATTCCCAAGTGGTAGTGGTTGAGTCGAGGTTCATATTGAGCTTCTTGTTCTCCCACCAAGTTGTTTCTTTTCCATCAAGTTGATAAGATCCCTAGAATACTTTCATGACTTTAGAATAATTTTGAGTCTTAGAATATTTCTCCATTTCTATTAGCCATGCTTAAACTTTGTTGGTAGAAGAACATGGATTATAAAGCTGCACAAGATATTTGTCTGATATTCATGTGTTATGCACTCATTTTGTCATTGTATAGCCTATTTTGTCTTATGTTCATAATTTATATTAAGATATAATATGAAGAGACTCCACTTTTGGTGATAAATACAAGAAGAAGATGAATAGTCATAGATTTAAAACATCTATATATACTTTTGTTTATAAGAAGAAGAGGGTTTCAATTTTAGATGAGATCAATAGAGATTATTTGGTTATAGTTACCTATATGATTTCTCATTATGTTCCTTTTATAAACTCTCATGTGTAATGTCTTGGTTACTTTCTATCTGAACTATTTTTAATGCATTATTTTAATTTATACAATACTAGTTATTCTTAGATTAATCAATAGTCTAAAGCAATTAATGCATCTTACATTTAAATTATCCAATTTCATATATTTTATGATAAAATGTTATGCTCATATGAATTATCTAATAGATATCCTCATCCTTAACATGTTTTAATGCTTCAAGAACCTCTACTAACAATGGTGTAGTGAGCATGGAAACTCTTTTTGGATGAAATTATGCTAAGATGGTTACTATGGTAGAGAGATATTGAGATATGGTTGGACCAAAGGATATTAATTTTGAAGAAGAAAAATAAAAAAGGACTGGTCATATAGTTCAAGAGATCATTCAAGAGCATATTTATGGAGAAATTTATGAAATCTTCTGGTGTAATTTTCTTGAAGTGCTAAGTTACTGGTTAGCATGATTGTAATATTTTCACTTTAGACCAAGGATGAAAGAAACTATAATCTATACTGAAGAAAAGATAGATCAATTACAAAGATTAAAAACTGACTAGACAAGAGCAATCGATCATTAGGTTGCTACTACAATAGATGTATATATAATTGATTTTATAGTGTAAGGATACACAAATTTCAAATATTCAAAATATTTATTGATAAGAGGAATTTGAGGGAAATTTTGCATTGACTACCTATCCAAGTGAAGATGTTGGTTGTGGACAAGGACATGGTGCCAAATCCAACCAATATTGAGTGGTCACTTTAGGCATATGGGGGTGTGTATAACATGATATTGAATGATGATTATATGTGTAGATAATTATTGGATTTCAATCCATAATGGAGACACGAGGGAAGAAGATTCAAAAGAAGAGTCTGGATTTAGAATGTGAGCTACGGCAATAAAATAGATGGAGTAAACAAAAAATACCCAGGTAGCTATGAGTAGAGTTAAGAGTAGTAGTAAAATAGATAAATAATGATTAGGAAGAAGTTATGAATGAGAAGAAAGAGATGAATAATGTATAATGAATAAATATGATATGAAAGAAGAAGATGAATGCTAATAGAAAAAAAGAAATGATGAAGAGCGAAATGAAGAAGAGATGTTCAAAGATGAAGATGAGAATAGTGTAGAGGTAGATCAATTAGTTAATAGATATAGTGTAAAACTTCAAGAATGGGTATTACTAGAAGAAGAACATGAATTATTAAGAAAATAATCAAGACAAAGTTGTAGAGTAATTTTAGGTTCAAGGATGGAAGGAGAAGAAGTCACATGAAAGAATCATTCACTGGAAGAGTATATGTCCCCATAACAAATTACAATAAAAAAATTCAACCAAAAGGACATGTAGATAGTGTTTAGGAAGGTCTATTTTTAGATTAAGTACATTGATACAGTACTGAAATTGAAATAGACTCAATTTGTAAGGATTTTAAGGCTGTAGGGTTCATTGAAACCAAGTAGAGAAAATAAGAAAATAGAAAAAAGTTTTGTGCACAGAAAAACTCTACTAGTGCATAGGTAAATATTCTTACTATGCAAGTAGGATCACACAAAATGTAACCTCCCATTATGATAGTTGTGTAGTATATCCCATTGAAACTAGTTTATAATATGGTTACTTCAAAAGAATTTATGAACCTAGTGCCTTATGATGGGTCTATAGACCTTGAGTAGTACTTACTAACATATGAGATGAAATATCAAGAAAAGGGTATTACCGACGAGTCTATAAATAAGTGATAACTAATTGGGGAACTAAATGGAAGATAACTTGAGTTTATATACCATAGAGATATGAATCAAGAAAATATATAACATGTTAAGGAGTCGCTTATCACATAATTTAAAATAGAGAAATGTACAAGTCAGACTATTCAAGACCTAAAGGATATTAGGAAAAAGTTAGGATAACTAGTCTATGATTATGATCATAGTTTATTAGATGTTATGAATAAGGTGGAATTTTATCTATAAGATAAAGATAAAGTTGTATGATTTATTAAAGGATTGTTCTCTAAGATTAGGTTTGCTATAACATAGACTCAATTTGCTACTAAGGTAGATGCTAGAGATACTAGTACATGGGTGGATAAAATTGAAGATTATGGGGAATCTCCCATAATGGGTTATAATATTGAAAATACATTTCAAGCTTTTATGAAGAGGATGGAACTGTATCATGAAGCAAATAAGCCTAAGGTAAGTCTATGTTGTGTAGAGTGTGGGAAATAAGCACATCACAAGAATGATTGTCTTAATATTAAGATAGAGTTCTATGAAATTTGTATAATAGTGGGGCGCATAGTAATTTAGTGCCATATCTTTCAATAATATGTAAAAATACCATAGAGTTTGTATTGTAATTTTTGTAAACCACACAATTATGACGAAAATAGTTGTGTGTGTCACTACTTTTGCCTTAGTCTTTTGACAAATATTTGTGTGTGTCACTTGATTGGAAAGGGTAACATTACAATACCCAATCCATTTAAATTTTTGTCTTTAAGTCTTGAAACAAATAATCAATCACATATTTATAGATGGATACCATCATTACATTGCTTGAATCATTTCATATACTTTTTTTAATCTTATGTTCAAATTCTAATTTTTTAAACCAAATCTATGTGTGCCTTTGGGATATTTAATTTCATACCATTATTCCATTCAATTTTGTCTAGATTTTTGTGTGTTTAAAGAAGCCTAGTTTTCCTAAGTTTATTTCTTAATTAACCTTGATAAGTTCAAATCCAAACATTGATTGATTTCTATTTATGCCTTGTTTAATTTAGGCCTAGACATAGATATTTCTCTTTTGGGTTGTGTAACTTAGTCTAATTCTTTACCCAATTTAAAAACTATTGTTTATACCTAGATTTGGGAGAAAGAACCTATTTTCCATATACCTTTTATTTCATGATTTTGCTAATTGACTAAGTTCATGTCTAAAGTTGAATGCCTAGTTTATGCCAAAGGGTTTCAAATTCATTGGATTAAATCTCTCCTTGTTTTTAAAGTCTAGATTTTATGATTGTTTTTCCAAAAGTCCTAGAATCTACCTATTTTTGGCCTAGATCTTGTGCCACATTCGGCCAAAATACCTAGTAACTGTTTTTCCCCTAGATTGGACTTGTTTGGAATAATTTGAATGTAGAGTTTGGAATTTTAGTTTTAGTTCATCCACTTGATATTTTGTGTAATACATTTAATGTTAGACATTTGATGTTAGATTATTTTGTACCAATTTTTTTAGTATAGACCATTTTTTAGAGATACATATCCATCCTTTGACCAAGTTAGACCAAGTTCAAACCATTTGTCCTTTGGATATCACTTTTAAGAGTTTATATAACTCTAGGTCCTTTATTGACAAAACATTCATCATTGATTTGAGCATGTCTCACTATACTCATAGTGGAGTTATATACAATCTAAGATATGGTAATATGGTCACACAAGAAGACTTTGTTCAAGACCCCTATGGTGATGATGTAGTCTATGAGATGGATCCTTATCCACATTATAACACTCAATTAGGGAAGTAAAACCAATATCCCTTAGCTCACTATTTGGTCAACATGCCTCTATTCTTAGATCAAGACCAAGAGCAAGCAATGTAGTACCTAGCTAGTGTATCAACAATTTTAGAACAAGTTTAATAACAACCATACTACATTATGATGCCATCAACATATAACCCTTATTTGTTTAATCACCACTTTCTTACAAATAAGGATGAATTCTTAATTAGAGATGTGGAGGTAGGGGCTAAGTTTCTAGTATACTTCCCCCATAATTTTTTTTGACTTTATTAAGAGTGCCTTGTAACATACCTTATAATCGAACCATTAAAAAAGCCTCTTCTAATAATCCTCAAGCTCTAGTGCTCAAGCCATATCAGGACCCACGTATTCTTGTCATAAGAAAATATCTCATGGAGGACCATTTTATATATATTTAGACATCATACAAGACCTATTTAAACTTAGCACATAATTTCAACAATATGACCATGTCAAATTCTCCACTTATCAAGCTAGATCCTTCAATAGGGGTCTTATTTGAATTGACAGGACAAGAAAATTAGGGTATAGAACCATTCATGTAAATTACTTTAGTTAGAAATATGTTTAATGCCCTCACTATTGAATAAGTGTCTTCTACTTCTATTGATATAAATGGTGATCCCAACATAGTGGATAACATGTAAGTGTCATCTAATTCAGACTAAAGTGGTGTAAATGCAGAAACTACTAGTCCATAATAAAATGTGCCTTTAGTTAACACCATGAGTGGTTTATAAACATAGGGGGTAGGAACTTATACCTCCCAACCAAAAATATCTACCTCTAATCCTCAACCAACTATTTCATCAAGTATGCAATTACAAGGATTAAATAGTCAACCCCAAACTAGTACCTTGCCTCAACAAAACATGATGAATGTTACTCCACTACAGTAAGTGCTGACTAACATTCCATTACTAAATATAGAAACCAATATACACATGCATATAAGAATGAACATTCTACCACCTTAATAGGGGTAAACCAATGTTCCACCTCATCAAGTAGTGACCAATGCACCTCTTTAGTCATATACTAACATACCATTACAATCATAAATGATGTCCAATAAATAGTATACATCTATTGGTAAATGACAATTGTCAAACACTATACAAGTCAATAATTCAAAAAATGGGTTCACATAACCAAGAGCTTCTATTGTTCCATAAGTATTGATTAGACAACAATTGCATTTTATTCCCAATGTACCACAAATCTAAAGATAGGGTCTTTGTTCACAAGTTTTCCTTATTAAAAAAGGTTTGAATAGTCAGTAAAAAGTACCTACTCAACCACAGTAGGCATAGTAATTAACTCAAAACCATATCCTTCCATCTCAACCATAATTTCCCCAAAACTAGGCCTATATATTGAACCCAAACTAGAATATTGCACCAAAATGTGTGTAATTACAACAATCACACCCTACTCCATGTATGTATATTTATAGTCAATTCCATAGATAAATTAATCTTACATAATAAATAATTCCTCCATTTTACCCCAGTCAATTTAATCCACTTTTAACTACCCAACCTCTAACTAAGGCTGATGTTCCCTCTAGTTTCTTAGTGAAAGAAATACAAAAGATGAAGGATGCAATTGCCACCATCCAAGCCAAGAAATAGACCAAGAATTTTATGTTGGATAATGTGTGTTCCTACCTAATCAACATGGAATATCTAAAAATACCATTTCCTTTAGGGTATAATCCATTAAAGTTTGACAAGGTTAACAGTGACCCAAAGGCCCATTTAATCAAATTCTTTGTTATTTTTCAACTAGTGGCCTATAGTGACATATACCTTCTACTATTGTTTTAAAGGATTATATTAGGATAAGCTTTGTAGTGGTTTTATAAATTACCTAGAAACATAATCTCTAATTTTGATGACCTTTTAGATAATTTTGTGCAACACTTGTCCTAAAATCTCAACATGAGAGTTTAGTCATGGATTTGATGCAAGCCAAATAGAAAGTCAGTGAAAGTTTTACAGTTTATCTAAAATAATGGATATAACTTGCCAACAATTTAACTCATAGTATACTAGATAAGAAATTAGCCACTATGTTTACCAATAATTTATATAGTGAGATATCTTATCATCTAGATCTATAATATGCATAGACTTTTAAGGAAATCATCAAAAAAGGTTTGTTAATTGAAAATGACCTGATTAACAAAAGGATCATCAAGATAACCTCATCAAATCATAACCAAAATAAAAAATAAAGTAATGGCCCAAACCAGAATCAAGTCTAAGCATAATCATCACAACTAACACAAGCTAATAATTATGAAAATTTTAAGCCACTCAGTCAAAATAAGAATGTCATTAGGAATTGAGTAACTGAATTGTAACATGTCAAAATGGTACAAACATCATTTTCTTAGCCTATGCCACATATAAAAATTACTCCCAACCAACAACCTCTTTATTAAGCATAGCATTTATAGTATCTTAGACTAACTCAACAAATGCAACAACCTTTCCCTTTGTAAACTCCCCCTCCTTCAAAGATAACTATGCCTACTCATCAAGTTTTTAGTGACTATAGATAACCCATTAAAGTTGCATTTCAAAATATATCTACCACTAATCTGATTATTTGGCCTATTCTAAAGTACTATCTTGAGGGAATTCTTTATTTAGATTGGTATAAGTAGAATGAGTTTTGTGAATATCATCGAGTTAATGGATACAATTTGAACCATTGTGTGTAAATAAAACATCTTATTTATAATATGTTGGAAAATGGGGAGATAACATCAGATAATGGATCTTCTACATCCAAATAGAACTTGGGAATTTATCAAAACCCATTTTCACAACATAGTAACCAATAATAAAAACAACAAAGGCCAAAGCAATAAAAATAATAGTATCAACAACTGAGACAACAACCATAATATTAGTAGAAATAAAACTAACTTCAACCAAATAGATGGAACCAAGTCCAAAATGATGCCAACAACCAACAAAATTACCATGTATTTTCACATGATTACAACAAAGTTGTAGGCCATATTGCAAGAGGTTGAATTTCTACCATCTCCATCAATTTGAGACCAAGTGCCAATGAAACAAGACTATTTCTAGTCAATTCAAACCAACCAACCTATGCCCATGACCTTTTCTTGACCTGGGACTGAACACATGTATACCAACAAGAAATAATTATTAATTTTGGGCCTTATATTTATAACTCATTATTAACCCATGACCACATATAAGTGTACTGACAACTAAGATGTATCCTATTTAGTCCCCCTCTACCATCATTTACAAGAAACAATGGTCTTGTATCTAATCATAATTGTGCAATAACAACTTAGTGGTTAAATATTACCATCCCAAGACCATAAACATCTACCACTTAACCCATTCAAACCACTATTTTAGCTAAGAACAAGCCATTTAATATTGTATAAGATAAGACATTTGATATTTTGGAACAACTGTAGAAAATGTTTGCACAAATATCCATTTTGTATTTGTTTCATACATTGACCATCCATAAGAACATCTTGATAGAGTTCCTAGGCCAATTTTAAGTTCTTAATAACATAAGCCTAGACAAATTCTAATATTTGGTTAGACATCTAGCCCTAGGCCATCAATTATCCTTTGACTAAAGTGATATATCATCCCTTGGCCCTTTGCATAACAATCCATTATACATTGTTCTTGTCATAATGTGGTACAAAGTAAAACATGCCCTCATAGATAATGGATTAGGTCTAAATATCGTGTCTCTAAATATCATCAAGATTCTTGGGTATACAAAAATTTGATCTCCAAATAGAAATGATCACAATCAAGGCCTATGAAAATGAAGAATGGTAATCATAGGGCACCATCAACTTGCCAATTATCATTAGGACTTTGACCCATGATACATTATGCCATGTGTTGGAACTCGATTTATCATACAATTTTTTATTGGGTAAACCTTAGATACATGATATTCATGCAATCCCTTCAACATTGCACTAGTGTATCAAGTTCTCTCATTCAGGCATGGAGGTCACTATCCATGGAGATTTACATCCATACGAACATTGTAAGCATTTTGAGGTTGAGTATGAAATATATAATACCATTTTGGTTTGAATCTAGTTTCTAAAAAGGACAAGGGGAAAGAAATACTTTTTGATTCACTAGTGGCTAATACCATTGACCCAAATACCCTTGATTCACTTTACCATATACCAACTCCTAAGATGTCTAATCATTATACCATCTCAACCAATAGCTCAAGAGAATATTTTGCCCATGTTACATTCCAAATTTCCAAGCTTCCATAAGACACCAAGTATTATGGAAGACCTAAATCCAAACAACCCTATATAGAATGGAAATAAAATGGAAAGATCAACCTGCATAGTCCATCACCTATCATTTTCACACTAGCCACTAGACAAGAATGGGAACCACTTGTAAATGATGAGTCATGGTTATATAATGAAAAATTGGCTGACTATTACCAAAATTCCATATACCCTATACTTAATAATATCTTGGAAAATCATACCTATTAAGGAGGAAGTCTCGACCTAAATTAGCAAGGAACACTTGAACTAATTTCTACCATTCAGTACAAAGGAACTTATGGTTTGAAATTTAAACCACTTGGGGGTGACACCACATATCTTATTCATTTTCCAATGATAATGAATAGTGATGATGATGTTGATAGTATATCTGAATCTAATCATAGCCCTTATAGAGACCTAGCCAATACTAATTTGTTTAACACTAATGCCATTTGTACCCTTAGACTAGTCATTTTCAATGACTTGCTTCCTCTTTATCATCCTTAACTTATAGACTGGGATCAACAAGAATCCATAGTGACTATCAATGAGTTTGATAATGATGAGACCTTCTATGATTTTCTAGGCCTAAGAGACAATGTTCTGTTAGGAGACCATAAATAAGGGTACTCAATCAAGTTAGATCTTGAAACCTATTTTAGAGAATTGGTGATCACCCTTAGCCATAAAAAAATGAATAAAATATCTATGTCCCAAAGTGAAAACCTATTTGAGGCACTTTTTGACTAGGGTAAAAGTAAAGAGAAAGGCCAATGTAGTGGTGAAAACCTATTTTAGGTGCCACTAGATGGGGGTGTTCAACTTTCCTCAAACATAGCTCAAGACATCACAAATGCCAAACTTACCTATGGATTCAATTCTAAAGAACAACATGCTTTTTATCTAATTATCCAAGAGTTCCCAATAGTGTTTGTCACATGTCCATCCCAACCATTGGGAGATACTAATTCCTCGTACCTTGGAGAACTTGAAGATCTTATCCAAATGGAGGACCCTATCATTGTAGGCCAATTTAAATCTTAGCCAACTATTCTAGATAATGGTTCAACTCTTCTTGTGTATGAAACTATAGAATTCAACATTGGGACTTCAAATGACCTAAAATGGATCAAATTAGGCACATCCCTCACTGAAGACGAATGCCGCATCTTTACATCCCTTATGAGGGAATTTATAGATATATTTACTTGGGCCTATTTTGACATGCTTGGTTTAGACCCTACCTTGGTTGTACACCATCTTATCATACATCTCAATGCTAAACCTATAAAAAAAATTATAAAAGATGCATCCTTGAATTCTATATTAGTGAAGAAAGAGTTGGAAAAACTCTTAGAAGTGAGATGTATTCGATGGATTGACTAGTATAGTGGATCTCAAATGTTGTGATAGTTAGTAAGAAGCCATAAAGAATCAGAATCTACATTGATTTTTGGGATATAAACAAGGCCTACCTAAAGGATGACTTTACTCTACCAAACATTGACATGATTTTTGAATCCATAGTGGGGTATGAAGTGATTTCACTAATGGATGCATTCTCAAGGTACAACCAGATCTAGATTACACCAAAAGACCAACATAAAATAATGTTCACCACTCTATGGGGAACATTCTATTATTAAGTTATTCCATTTATATCAATAACATTGGGTCCATTTACCAAATATCCATGACCATCATATTGCACAATATGATGCATGATATTGTTTAATACTATGTTGATCACATACTAAGAAAATCCAAGACCAAGGTTGATCATCCATCCACACTACATAAGATATTTGAGAGACTGCACAAATACAGGGTCAAATTTAACCCTAAGAAGTGTGTTTTTGAAGTCACATCTATCAAATTACTAGGATTCATTTTGTCTTGTCGAGGTATTGAATTCAATCTATAAAAAGTACAAGCCATTATCAATATCCCACCACCAACCAATTTAAAATAGCTTTGTAGTTTACAAGGCAAGATTCAGTCTATCAAATGATTCATCTTTTAATTGGTTGATAAATTCCATCCATTTACATACTTTTTAAAGAAAGGTGTCACATTTCATTGGGATGAAGAATGTTAGAAATATTTCCATCACGTCAAGGACTATCTTGACAATCTACCTATTTTATTACCTCTTATGCTAGGAAAGCCATTCTTACTAATATATATCTATCATAGACAAAGCCCTAGGGGCACTTCTAGCTCACCATGATGATAATAAAAAATAACAAGTCACGTACTATCTAAAATGTACACTAGTCATGTATGAACACAATTATACACCCATTGAAAAATCATATTTAGTTTTGGTCTTTGCAGTTAAAAAACTATGACACTACATGTTAAACAACAAGACCATGGTCATTTCAAAAGTATATCCACTCAAGTACCTACTACCCAAAACAAATTTACAAGGATACATAGACAAATGGATCATGTTTCTTAATGAGTTTGAAATAGAATATGTCAACCAAAAATCCATCAAGGGATAGGTTCTTGTAAATTAGCTTACTAAATCACCCATGGTAATTAAAAAACCACTAACATTCTAATTCACAGATGAGTCCATTATGACCATCATTAAAACACCTCTTGAGGAGTAACACCAAAATATATATTTTGATAAATCATTCACAACACATGTATTGGGGGTAGGCCTTTTTTTATTACTCCATAGGGGGATCTTATCCCTAATTTATTTTGGATCAACATTCCTTATACTAAAAACAAGACCAAATATGAAGCACTCATTATGATACTTTATAAGGAAGTACAATGGAATATTCAACATCTAAAGGTTTATGGTTATTATCAGTTAATCATCAATCATGTTACATACCATTTTTTGGTAAAGATGACAAGATAGTACCATTCAATGCCATGGTTGACACTCTCAAATAACAAATAATTGATGTACAATTTGAACATATACCAAGGGCTAGTAAAAAAATAGTAGATGATATGGCCACCATTGAATATTTGATTTATCATATAAATACAATAAAATAATACCAATTCCTCATTGAAAATCTTCTAACACTAGCTCATGAACCTTCAACCATCATAATGATCTGTGATATTGTTGATCCCAACTCTATATGGTATTGATAACTTTATTCCTATCTTCATGACCACATTATGGCACCTGACCTATCCAAATCCTTTATCCACCATGCCTTAGGTTATACCTTACTTGGACTAGCCCTCTATCACCATAGATTCTATGGAGCTCTACTTTGTTGCTTAAATTCAACATTATTTACATTAACATTAGGGAAAGTGCATGAATTATGTGGAGCTGAAACTAATGGTGCATTCTAGGTAAAAAGCTCCTATATACTGGGTATTATTGGCCAATGATGGATACAAATGCAGTTGTATATGTTAAAAGTGTGACAAATGTTAATAACATGGCAATATGATTCATGCACCAACTAAAACACTAAAACTAATGCTTAAACCATGGTCATTTGATACATGGGGCTTTGATCACATTAGGAAGATAAACCCCACCTCATTTGATGACCATAAACACATCCTTACCACCACTGAATATTTCACTAAGTGGGTTCAAGCTATATCCCTCATGTGATTGGAAAGAAAATTTTCAAATTCATATTCAACCATCTCATTTGTCATTATGGTATCCCATCAAACATTATATTTGATAAATACAGATCATTCAAGAACAAGGATTCAAATTGCTATGTATCAAGTACAAAATTACTCAACATTTTTCCATGATATATTACCCATAAGGTAATGAAAAAGAAAAAGAATATACCATTATCAACATCCTTAAAAATATCATCAATGATGTCAACCATGATTGACACCTCCAAATATTCTACACCCTTTGGGCATACCACACCAACTACCATACCCCAATAGGTTCCACTCCATATTCACTTGTTTATGGCACTAAGGCCATTCATTGAGGTTGAGTTACCTTATTTTTGGATCTCTTTGAAGCATGTCCTAGATGATAAATATTATTGAGTATATTACTTGCAAGGGCTAGAGTTACTTGATGAAAAAAGCATGGTTGTAGTCAACAACCTTTAAGCATACCAAAAATGACTCCATGGCCACTATAATTAGTGGGTCATCTATAAATAATTTGAGCTTGGTGATCTTATACTTTAATAAAACCAATAGAATACCATGGATGAGAATAAAAATAAAGGCAATTTCAAACCAAACTAGATAGGCCCTTTCATCATTATTGCAAACTATGGTGATGGAGCATATAGGCTCACTACACCAGATGGGGATGAACTTGATGAGCTAATGAACATTATACACCTCAATCATTACTTTGATTAAGAGACCTAAAGCATTGTATTTGAGGCCCATTTTTATTGTACCATAAATATTGACTTTCTTAATTTTACTATACCATTATACCATACCTTTCCTATCAACCAAGTTATTTTCACCCTCCATACCTAGCCCTTTGAATTTGGTTCCACATCCATTATTTTACATGAATATTTAGATCAAGTTTCATTAGTTGATTTAGTATTATAGATAGAGGCCATGTTTTGGAGTAGTATGATAGTAGTTTTGAAGTTGCATCCTTTATTTCTTGTTCCATTTTATACTAAGTGTGTTTGATTATAATTGCCTATGGGAAAATTAAAGTACCATCCGTCATGATACTAATTATAACTGCCTATAGGTAAATTATTATCATTGACCTATGCCATTATTTCCTTATTATAACTAATTATGGGTAAATTAGGAACACAATTGTTTATCATGCTTTGAAGTAACACCTTGCCATGCCTATGTTGTACCATGCCATTTTCCAACTTTTCCTAGTTTGTTTGAATTAGATGCTACCTAGTTATATTCCTCCACTATAAGGTAGAACTACAGTAACTTGAGGTCCCATCCTAAGACCATATAGGCACTAATTGATTCATGTTGAGGTTAGCTCAGTTACCCCTTTGCCATGATATTACCATTTTGCAAGTAATTCAAGTTTTAATGCTCTCATCATTTTGTGAGCAATTAAACTTTTAATGCCTCACCATTTTGTAATTTTGGACCATTTATTGTCTCATCATCCTCACTCAAGCTAGGATACTTTTAAAATTCCAAAAACATTTGAAAATAGATCTAGAAAACCCTAAACATTGACCACTTATTTACCTTAAAGATTTTGGGATCCCTAACTAATTCACAAGAAACCACCTATCATTTATTTTACCCATCCTTCTTGGCCTAGCATCCCATTCTTTCAAAAAATTTCAAGCCTATTCCCATATTCCTCTACAACATCAGTCATGTTTTATTTTTCATTATTTTATTCTATCCCATATCCTGGGAGAACTACATTTGGTCTAAAGTTTTTGTTGGATATTACATCCAGGGAACTATGTAGGTAGCATCTACTTGCCTAGTGCATTTAGAGTCAACTCAACTACCCCCTTCCTTTTCTTCTATTCCCTAATTTTATTTGTTTGTCTCATTATCTACTATAACCTAGGGGCAAGGTTTATCATCTTATTTGTGTCATGATTGTTTATAATAACATTGTGATTAATGATTATTTGTTTGTTGTTTCTCTTTATTTTGTTTTCTATTTATTTACTTGTTTGTTTGATTTCTTGTTGTGCCTTGATTCAGTCTATGTGCATTCATTAGGTGATTCCTTACACATTATTCTTGAATCCATCCATATTCATATGTCAACATTATCATCATAGTTTTTAATCATTGGTGTATTATTTTCATGTATTTATTGGATTGTGTGTCAGTCTTTATGCATATTTTATCTATGTTCTCATGGTATTTTCTATCATGATGCCTACCATCACATGCTATAGAAAAAATTAGTTCAAGAATTATACACAATAATGAAGCCATGATGTACCTCCTTGGCACCTAATAAAATCCTAATCTACCCTAATAAATCCACATATAGAGTACTTAAATCCTAAATGAATTTTAAATCCTTGCTACTTAGGACATGCATATCCATACTAGTAGGTTTCCCATATTCATCTTTCTCCTTTGTGCCAATTTTACATCATGATTTCCATCATCGAGATACCCATGATTATAACTACCTCTAGGCATATCATTATATACCATTCAACTTATGCTACCAATGATTTTAACTGCCTATGGGAAAATCATTATGTTTCCATCCATTTGAAGGTTGATGATTATAACTACCTATGGGTAAATCATTATCTTTTTTTGCCAATTAGGGCATGTTTTCATTGTTATAATTCTTATAACCATGTTTGGGAAAACCATTATCTCTATCCACCTAATTAAGGCACATTTTTATCTTAGCAATGATTCTAACTAACTATGGGCAAATCATTATTTTCCTTTTTGATGATTATAACCACTTTTGGGAAAATCATTCTTTTGTTAGCCTATACCTTTTAAGATGATTATAACTACCTTTGGGAAAATCATTAAATTTTTTGTCCCACCTATACTAATGATTATAATTACATGTGGGAAATGTTGTCACCAAGTATTACACTTTATAAAAATTTGTTCATTCTTCGTCTAGATTTGGGCAACATGGGAACATTTCCAGGTATGTGGGTGTACCTATATTGGAATGAGCCTCTAGATTGAAGGGTTAGCTCCCTAAAAGTATCTTGAAATGTTATTATCTATACCAAATAATTACTTATGGGGAAAAGAGTTAGAGAATGCATGAATTGAACCTACTCTAAAGGAGGTGATGCATTGAATGTTCAAATTTCCCCTCTCAAGATTGAAATCATTAACACACTAATAAACTATGAATATAACTAATACAATGTCTAAAATGGTTTCTAAGAAATAATGTATCACATATAGGTCAATTTTATGGACTTAGGCTGGAGGAAAATGAGGGTAAGGCTTGATTGGAAGCACTTACAATTAATTATCCACTCTATACCTAAGACATCAACCTTAAAACATGTTAGATCACCTGCAAGAAAAGTTTATTAACACTTAGGTTAAACTTGGACCTACAAAGGGAAGATGAAAACCACTTTTTCATATCAAAAAAATAAAATAACACTATGCACAAATTAGTAAACAACTACAAAATTCTCTATTCATTACTCTAAGAGGTATATGCTATAATTTTTGGTAGAGTCTAGTCATACCATCTTGAGGGATAGTTAACAATAGCTCCAAATATATATTTATAGAATAAAGGGGATTTAGAGAGAGATATCCTAGCACTAAAATATGAATCAATGAGATAAACTCCATTTTAACCATAGTTAAACCTACATATGAAAATTATGGTCATATAAACATTTTGATTGATCTAGGTCACTTCAAGTGGTTGCAAAATTACATTATTCTCACATTGATGCTCCTTGATAGTTGAAATGATACGATCAAGTTTTATAATCTAGGTTTTGGAATCAATGCATTTATGACCATTAGATCAATCTATTAGAGTATTGTCTTGGTGTTAACTACTCCTAATTTGTTTGTCATGGTGTACAAAAGTGGAGAGAAAGGTCCTTTTCATGCAGTTGGTCTTAGAGATGTAACCATTAAGGTCT
The DNA here is from genome assembly GCA_037957365.1 of Torreya grandis. NCBI lineage: Eukaryota > Viridiplantae > Streptophyta > Pinopsida > Cupressales > Taxaceae > Torreya > Torreya grandis. Next base: position 623,072 of record JARHVA010007162.1, read on the forward strand.
ACATGTATGCATTCATGTCATCCTTTGAAATGATACCTCTTGTTCAAGATGGATCATGCTTGAACTTGTCTCCATGTTCATAGGTCCACTATAGATGTAAACCAATCTTAGAATATTGGTTTCCTATTGTTGTCACATTGATGCAGACCTATAGACTATATATCCCCTCTCTTGATTATAATAGGTTCAAATAGACCCATTTTATCTATGTAAGAATAAAGGACTCACCATATGTATGGATCCTCTTTAAAAATGATAAACACAATCATAGAAATAACCATACACAATATAAAATGTTAAACCAGAGGTTCATATTTAGCTTTAATGGTGTCCCTTTATGTTCTTGATCACCTTGGTTGCATGGCTATGTCTAATCCATGGTGTTTAAATGAGATTTAATGGTAGAAAGATGACCCTATAAGCCCTATTTTGCATTGGTAAAAAACTATTCCTTTGGTTTGACTTTGTCCATTAAAAAATGACTCAAACTAGTCAAAATGCTCCTAGCTATCTTTATTCCCATTAGCCTCATAGATCATTACTATTATATCTTGAATCTTTAACCTTTCTCACTCTATTGATATTCATTTTCATGATTAAACATAATCGATTGATATTCTATCAGTTTAAACATGCTCATACCACTTGTCAATCATGCATTGATCTTAGGATCTTATTATCAACTTGTTAATTTATGAGCTTACACCATGTGGCAGCCTCTCGAGATTTTTAACCTTTTCACTCATCTTGAACTATTGAATCAAGATGTATGAGTGAATTCTATCTATTTATCTAATTGGGCCATCTTACCTATTAGTTGAACTCATACCATTAGATAATAGGTATAATTGAATGCTAATAATTGGTATGATTTCATTTGAAAACAAATGGCTATTTACCATGGTCTAAATTTTATGTCAGTGTGACTGTCATTTGATGTTTATGAGATTATCATTGATATTTGTGTGATCATGAAATTTAGGACCATAATGGTTTTTTTCCATAGCTTAAAGTTGACATCTATGCGAACATCTCCCATTATTTGAACAACGTTGAAATCTTAGATCTAGAAGTGAAAAGGTCATGGAGGCACCAAATTTGTAAGATATGTTCTTGATGCTAAAAATATTATGCCTACTTGATCTAATAGCTCCAAGAGATTTCTAAGTGTGTTTACAAAGTGTTAAAGTGAGTTGAATTATGTGTTTTACATGATTTATACATGCCTATCACTAATCATTTGAATCTAAATGGATATTTGTTGAGGCTTGCATTTGACACTTGCATGAATGCCTTACCTTGTGTGACCAAATTTGAAACTCCACAACTTAAGCTAGAAATCTCATTCAGACATGAAAATTATAGAGCATGTTCCTGGCATGAAGAAATATATGGCACTACATCCTTTTAGCTCAAGAGGATTTCTAAGGTGCATTTATTAAATGCAAAATCAAGATAACTAGTGTGTTTCTATGTGATGTGTAGTATGGCCTGGCCCCTTAGATTTGATAAGATAAAATTTGAAGGATTAGATATTGACATAGAAGACTCATCAAAATAAACTTTAAAATAATGATATTAGCACTAAGGACATTTTTTACACATGGTCTGATGGTCATATGAGGCTTTTTGAGGTGAATTTATAAAATTCACATATACATTATCTAGTGTGGTTCTTCATGATGTCTTAATGATGGTCTGGTCCTTAAACTTTCCCAAGTAATTTTGATTCAATATTTCAAGATATTGATTGGTTTTGATATTTTTTGAATCTGGTCCATGTCCCTACAAGCTTATGAACACTATTATATCCTTCTTGGATCAATTTTGAAGGCTTAGACAAATAATTTCTCTAAAACCATTCAATTATATTGGAGCTTTGCATCAGGCATATTATCTCAAACATTTTTCCCAATGGAAATATATTTGAGCTTTTGATAAGGATATTTTATTTTAGAAAATTTCCCTAACTGAAATGTGTCTTCAAAAAGATCATCTCAAACATTTTATCTGAAATAAATATGTCCTCAAGAAAATTGTCTTGAACAATTTAGACAATTTTCTCAGAAGATTTGTGTCCTTAGTCTTTTGCCTTTGGGACAATTTTATCAAAATAATTCCATCTCTTAGACAAATAAATAGGAATAATCTCATTGAGAGAATTATACCTTGCACTTTTACTATAGATAATTTGTTCAATATAACTCTAACACTTATCTAAAAATTGAAATATTTCCTAAGTGTAAACTAATCTTTTTTGGACTTGTTATTGTAACTTCTCCAACACCATGAAAACATTCCACTTGCATATATGACTCTAAAATGACCCGTACGACACTAAATGACACAAGGACTAAGATAGACTATGACCAAAGATAGAATGACAACTAAAATTAAATCAAATGAGATACAACTTACCCTATGACATTATAAAAATCTCATATACAAGATTTTGATTACATAGGGTTGACCTATTTTGGCTTGTGGTAAAAATGGTCAACATCTTTGGTGATTTCCCAAGGGTGGTATGCTTGTTATGCCATGACCAATTACCTAATCCTATCGATTGGGATACAAATTCATATGTATACAGGTTTGACATATAAAACACCCTCATAACACACCAAACAATAGGAACAAAATATAAATCAAGAAATACACATGTGCTTCACGAGCACTTATTGAACACAACACAACAAGAAAGGGAACACACACCTAATCTAATATTTAAAAAATTGACCTTCATTTGTTAATAGTAGGGTTTCAAATATATCCTATTGATAGGGATATATATCTCTTATCCATTCATCCTTACTAACTAAAAGGAGTTTCTTAACTTGCACTTGATGATGACATATGGTCTACTCCATAGGGTATCAAATTTGGTATGTCTCCTTGGTTTTGATCTATCTTCATCCCATTTCAATACTATGTTACCTTCTTAAAATGATATTGGATTTTCCTTCTTATCAAAATGCCTTTTCATTAGTACTTAGTGATTCTCAATATTTTGATAAGATTTATCTCTAGTCTTTTGTAACTCCTTTAATTTTGTCAATCTCACCTCCACTAGGGTATTATCAAGAAACTCTAGTTTATGTGCTAACTCTAAGGAGGGAAAATCTTAAGAGATATACAACCTAGCTTACCTTCCATAGATAAGCATAAAATGAGAATTCCTTATTGACCTCTTGGGTGTTATCCTATTATCCCATAAGACTGTCTTCAATTTGGTGTGTTAAGATCTTTGGTTATGATCTAAGGCTCTCTTGATGATTATGATTAAATTCTTGTTAGTAGATTCAACCAACCCATTACCTTTAGGGTAATATTTAGATGAAGTTCTCAAGAATATGACATTACTATTTGCCCAATAAACTATCTTATTACCCATAAAATCAAGATCATTATCTGAAATAATATAAAAAAGAGTGCCAAACCTTGTTATGATGCTCTCATAGAAATCCAAGATAACAATCTCATTAGATTCCTTCAATGCAACTGCCTCAACCCATATTATAAAATAGTTAGTTTTTATGAGTATCCATTTATCACTAGTAGTTGATGAGGATTTATCATTCCAATGAGATCAAGGCACCATTGCATGAAAGGTTGATCAACATGGATAAGATTCAAAGGAATATTTATAAACTTATATTTTCCTATAAACAAAGCACATTGTCCACACCTTATCACCCAAGCATGGAAATCCTTGAAGAGGTTGGGCCAATAATAGCTAGACCTCATGATCTTGGTAGCTATGGTTATTGGAAATAAATGACATCCTACTATCCCATCATGAAACTTCTCAAGCAACACCCCAAATTGATCATTATCAATGCATATCAATTGCACACCATTGATGTCCCTCCTAAAAATCACACCATCCACAAGACAAAAGGGAATAGATTTAAATCTAAAATATATCCTTTGTGATCTACTAATATTATTAGGATACTCACAATTTTGAATAAATTTGATCACATCCTATGTCCAACTTTATGGAGGCAATGAATTAGCTGATTGGGAATAATCATGATTGACTAGAGCCTCTTCCTTTGACTCATAAATATATAAAGCTAGATTTTCACAAATGCCTTTACCCCTTATCAATTTTTTCACTTTGATATCAAAATTATATTCCATTACCTTAGTGATCCACCCTATCCTCTTTTCACTAAGACCTTTTCTCAAAAGAAACTCTTTGGTGCTAGGATGAGAGACCATAACATGAATCTTATTATTTGAAACCATATGTCTAAACTTATTTAATCCCATTACAATATCAAGGACTTAGTTATATACAAAGATGTACTTGACTTCATAATATTCTAAACCTTAATTAAAGAATGCAATTTGTTGCTCCATACCCTCATCATTATTTTGCATCATCATGGCTGATATAGTATCAAGGTCGACAAATAAATACAACATGAATTCTTTAGTAAAATTAGGATTCACAAGAGTAGGAGCTTATATAATTTCTTTCTTTATGGATTCAAAACTTATCTTACCCTCTTTGGTCTAATAAAAGACTTGGTTCTTTCTGAGCATAACTATGATAGGTTTCACCAAAGATGAAAAACCAAGTATGAACCTCCTTAAAAAATTTATCTTGTCTAAGAAACTTTGAAGACCTTTCTTATGCAAGGGAAATGATAATCATAGAATATCCTCTATTATTTCAAAATAAATAGTCAAACCATATTTGGAAATGATATGTCCTAAGAGCTTACCTTTATGAAAAATAAAGATGAACTCTTTAGATTAAGAGATACTCCATATTGCCTACATCTTTCAAACACTTGTCTCAAGTGTTGCATATTATAGTCATATAAAATGTCCAAATTGGTAGTTTGAGTGTGGCTTGTGAAACCTCATCCATAGGTCCTTTTTTTATGCTCTTTTAACCCTTCTATAAATATTTTTTCTCATTTCTAGTCATCCAAAACATTCTAAATGATCATTCCACCTTAGTTAGATAATATTCCCCATGCCAAACCTGTTCCCCCAAGTCTCAATCCTACATGATAGAAGTTACCCATTGGGAAAATAACACCCAATAGATAATTATCCCATTTTTGGTAGTCCTATCTATTAACACTTTAATCCCCAATAATCATTTTCATCTAGTCCCTTATCCTTAATTAGGTTAGCCTAGCACAAATAAAAATGACCCATGACCAATTGTTCCCTATAAAACCCACTCAAAGCTCATTTACAAAGGGGGTGACAAAACTTACAAATAAAACAAGAATAAAAACAAAGCACTAAGTCAAACTTCCCTATTCTTTACACATATTCACCCAGTATAGATGAAAATGTACTCAAATCCTCAAACCAGTCCCTAACTAGCTCAAACACTATCAATTTAGTACTTGTATTTGAATTTCAAAAAACACATTATGTGGGAGAACTACATCTAGCTTGATCTCTTTTCAGAGTATTGGTGTGTAGGAAGTGTGCACAAAAAAGGGGTGTGGATTGCACATTTAGTACATCTTTCACACTAACCCACCCTCTTTCTCAAGTGACTCAAATATCATTTTATCAAGCATGATGGAGGGTTAGGGTTTAAAGACAAAATTAACTCCATAGCATGTTCCATCAACAACTAACACTTGATTTTTTATAGGATTGATTATAAAGAACACCATAACTACCCAAAAAATTCTAGTTCTCTGTGATTAGTTTAGACAATAGTGGCAAGAATGAACAATAGCGTCAGACATCAAAGTATTCACTTTTTAGTGCCCCTATCATTTCAACCAATGAAAGTTAGATTTAGGCTTATGACACCTTCCCAGTCCTACACAACCATTTTCAACCTTTGTATCAACTATCTTAGTCTATTTTTTAGCTAAGTTATATTTCTTATTATTTATTTCTATTTTTAAAAAGGTGAAAAAGACAAATAATTACATAGATTAGGATTATATTTATTGCTATATCCTATAATAATTTATTAATCCAAACCCTAAAATAAAATAGGAAAAAACTCCATTATTACCAAATAAGTTAAATCATTTGGTGAACATGACTTGAATCTACCATAGGTGAGGACATTTGTAGCTTCCTCATGACTCATATTATTTCACACTTAAGCTTACCTGCAACTATCATTTTGGATAATGGAACATCATTAAAAAATAAAAATATTAAGAAATTTTGTACAAAATATAAGATTAAACACATGTCCTCCACTCTATACTACCCATAAGGAAATGGTCAAGTAGAGGCTACCAATAAAACTATCAACAACATTTTGAGTAAAATAGTGACCAAATTCAGAGATGATTGGCATAATAAACTAGTTTATGCATTATGGGCTTATCACAAAAGTATTTGTATGCCCATAAGAGTAATTCCTTATTCACTCATTTATGTCATAAATTCATTTTTACCATTACAATTAGAAATCCCATATTTTCGTGTCTCCATCAAAGGTATCCTCATCGATGACCATTATTGCAAAAAAAATCTACACTAGCTCAATCAGTTAGACCATACACACATTCAAACAACTAAACATCTCAAAATCTACCAGAAACATATAAAATTATATTATAAAAAATGAGTTCAAACTATAGAGTTCAAAGTTAATGATATTATTCTCAAATAAAATACTCGTAATGTCAATCCCAAAGAAGAAATCAAAGGAAAGAAACTTAATTAGCTAGATATATACCTCATTATTAGAAAAATTATCCCTAAAGTGTATAATTTAGAATAAATTGAAAGATATAAACTAAAAAATACAATGAATATTATTAATCTACATATATTCCATGTATATCATTTCATTTCACAAATTTTATTGTACATAGTTTCTTTCTACTTGTACATAATTTCTCAGCTTATTTGTACATAGTTTATTTTATTTTTTGTACATAGTTTCCTTATGATTAATTGTAAATAGATTATTTAAAAATACCAAAAAAATAAAATATTTCAAAATACCAAAAACAATATAACATGTCAAAATACAAAAGCATTCAAATAACTCAAAACACCAAAAACATTTTAATTATATGAATTATCCATGCTTTACATTTGTACTACCATGATAAACTTACATTTTGATATTATATTTTATTTTTTATTGATTTATCTACATTATCATGCTTCACTTGATCTTATTTGAGTTTGTGCATTGACACCTAAATCCTTGATTTCTTCACTCTACCCATTGAGTGGGTATCCTACTTCTACATTCGAGAGACACATAATCATATCTACCCATCGAGGGCATATTCTACATGACTACACCATCCAAGTTATGTCAATACTACACCAAAAAATCTATTTATCATGTTGATGTACATTAATTAATACCTTACACAAATTATTTTATCTACACTCACTAGTATATAACACTTGTGTATTTCTTAACATATACCTAGTCTTGTATTACATGTTTTGCATACTTTCACTTCTTGCTTTGATCAGTTAGATGTAATAGTATTCATAGAATTTACATGCCTTCCTTTCATAATTTGAGTAGATATATGTGATTTAATTTCTTATTTCTTATTTTTTACTTGTGTGTGCCTTAGGACATTTGCCAATGTCCTCTGCTTGTAATCTTGTATGTGCTTGTGGCCCTCATGCCAATCTTGTTTGTTTGTAATTGTATGTGCATTAGGGAATTTTAACATGCCTTATATGATTTATTTCCTATTTTTAGTGACATGTTCCCATGTCCCTTGTTTACTTGGACCCTTGGCCTCTTTTGTATGCTTCTTGCTTCTTATCTTACTTGTTTGCTTGTTTGCTTCTCAATTGTTTGTAATGCCATGAACCACATCACACATTATCTTGCATTATTTGATTCCATGATAGAAATAATGATCCATACATCATAGAAAACTAACTATATTTCCAATTTTAGTTTAGTATATTGTACATGCTATTACATTGATACATCTATCTAGACATACCCCTATTGATCTAACAATCACCAATACAAACTATGATATATTTTGAGACATATTTTGGTTCATCATTGATATATCATGTATTTCATATGAAAACACACTTATAGGGATATTTATTTTGAGGGAAGTCATTATATTGTCTTCATTCCTACACTCAAAAGAGGGGGAAACAAATAGGGGTTTTGTCACATAGATCAAATCCATCTACCGGTCAAAATCAATTTTTAAAACACTCAAAATAACAATCAAAAATAAAAAAACATAGTTAAGACCAAAAAAATAAAGACAAACATATAAAAATCATCAAAAATAGTAAAGGACAAAAGTTCCCTATTTAGACTATAGTGCCCTATAACAAAGTGTCCACTTTTTGGTGCTCCTATCCAAACAACCAAAAATCCAAATTTTTTAGAAATAGATAAAAAGGTAAGGTCAATTATAGTTTTTCCAACTATATTATAATTTATATTGGGTAGTTTTAGTATAATTTTAATTAGATTATCTAGATATAGGGGAAATCATCTGCGACATGATGTATTTCACTTCTAGTTTTAGATTGGGCAGTTGGTACAAATTTTTGATTAAAATATATGTTATAGACACCAATGATTAGGGGCAATGTACATGGCACATCAACCTTATTTTATTTATAATTAAATTTATTATCCATGTATTCTCAATAGTTTCATGTCTTATTCCATCTATAGGTGGTTAACATCATTTAAGAGTGGCTTTCATATAAGCCTAGTTATTAGTTTTGGAGTGGATTTCATACAAGCCTAATCTCCACCTTTTAAAGTGGCCAAGATTGGCCTAGTTATCAGTATACATTCATCTATCCACAACACATTTTCAAAGCATTCATGGGATTAATGAACCATCTTATATGACACACATTCATACTGATATCAATTCATAGTTCACACTTTGTGGGCAATGATGGAGCCAAAGGACTAGCTAGCCTTTGTATTTTTGAGCTACCTTCTTAGAGGGATTGGACACAAAGTAGAAACATATATCAACACATGAATTATCAAATAGATTCACTACATAGTGGGCAAAGATGGAGCAAAAGGGCCATCCTTTGTATTCTTGAGCCACCCTTAAAGAATTGAGCACTCAGCTTCATTCATGATATTACTCTTAGTACAACGCATACCCAAAATCACTCAACATCACTCAATATCACAATGGGTTTTTTATGGGTTTGCGTACTTAGTAAGGTATATTCATTCCTTTCTCTTCCTGTCTCTTTTACCCAACCCTTGTATATGTTTTTTTTAGACATAACATGTCTAGTAAGAACTGATCTACTCCTTTTATGTTTCATAGTGTGCTCTCTCTATGCACACTTAGCATCACAAATGTTCATGGGATTCACCCTTGCAAGTAAGTTCAGGTATGATTTCTATTTTTATTTTATCCTATTATTTCACTTTGTTACATCACTAGAATAAAGGAGGGAAATGTAGTTATATAAAATGTCTAAATTCATAGTTTGAGTGTGGCTTGTGACACCTCATCCATAGGTCCTTTTTGTATGCTCTTGTGACCCTTTTAGACACCTTTTTGCTCATTTTTAGTCATCTAAAACCTTCTAAATGATCATTCCACCTCAACTAGATAGTGTTCCCCATGCCAAACCTATTCCCCTAAGTCCCAAGCCTATATTATAGGAGTGCCCTATTGGGAATATAATTCCCAATAGAGAAGTGTTATATTTTTGATGATCTTGTCCATTTGCACTTTGAGCCCCAATGGTCATTTTCATCTAGTCCTTATCCTTAATTAGGTTAGCCTAGCATGAATACATCTAAGCCATGACCAATTTTTCCCTATAAAAACCCACTCAAAGATCATTTACAAAGGGGGTGACAAAATTTACAAAGTAAGAAAAAATACAAATAAAGCACTAATGCAAACTTACTTATTATTTACACATAGTCACCAAACATAGCTACAAACATACTCAAATTCTCATAGTAGTCTATACGCACCTTAAACACTATCAATTTGTCATTTGCATCTACATCATACTATTGTAAAAAGCACATTAAGTAGGAAAAATACATATGGCTTGATCCATCTTCAGAGTATTGGTATGTCGGTAGTGTGCCCACACAAGGGGTGTGTATTGCATGTTTAGTACATCTTTCACACTAACCTTCCCTCTTTCTCAAGTGACTCAAATATCATTTTATCAATCATGATGGAGGGTTAGGGTTTAAAGAAAAAATCAGCTCCATAACATGTTTTATCAACAACCAATGCTCATTTTTTCATAGACACACTTATATAGGCATAGTGCAACTACCCAAAAATTTTCAAGTCTCTGTGATCAGTTTGGACAATAGTGGTAGGATCAAACAATAACATTGGACACCAAAGCATCCACTTTTTGGGATTCCTATATTTTTTCCCAATGAAAGTTAGATTTAGGTTTATGACACATTCATGTTCATACAAATCCATTTTCAACCTCTGTATCAGCTATCTCATTTTATTTTCTAGCTAAATTATATTTCTTCTTATTTATTGCTCTCGAAAGGTGAAAAAGACAAACAGTTACACAAATTAGTATTGTATTTATTCCTATATTCTATACTAATTTATTAATCTAGACCCTTAACTAAAATAAGAATAAAAATACATTATTCCCAGATAATTTAAATCATATATGTTCATTAACATCTTTATAAAACACTGTTATATCATCTAGATAAACCAATAGCATCCCATTGATCAAACCGTTGAAGGATATGTCCATTGCTCTTTGAAATGTGGCACCAAAATTGGATAGACCAAAAGGCATATTCCTATAATGAAAATTACACCATTTAGGAGTGAAGGTAGTCTTGAACTAATCATCCTCATTGACTAAAATCTTATTATAGCTTGAATATCCATCTAGAATAGAAAAATGTTGAGAACCTGAAACCATTAGCAAAATCTAATCCATTGAGGGTAGAGGATAGCAATCTTTGAGTGACACTCTATTAAGATCTCTAAAGTCTACACAAATTATTATCTCCCCATTCTTATTTATAATAGGGATAAGGTTATCTACCAATGAATACTTGATGAGAAATATTATCTCTAATTCAAGGAGTTTTGTAATCTCTAACCTCATGAGTTGTTCAACCTTGGGGTTGATGGTTGATGGGTCTTTGATTTTGTCTAATTGATTTAAATAGAGGTTCAAAATCAATGGTATGGTATGCTAGGCTAGGATAAAATACTTTTATGTGCTTACATTCCCAAGATCTCTCTCTATAGAGCTCTATGAATGCTTGCTTCTCTAATGTAGAATATACATTGCCTAGTTTGAGGAGTTTATCCTTGAAGATCAAGACTCTTTAATTATTATCCTCTTTTGTAGACATATTCACTTTATCTTTATTATTTATATCATTCTCATTAAAGATACTTTCTAAGCTCACCAAACCCTTAGGTATCTTTTTGGTTCTTAGTTGCACAATATGATCACCTAATTGTTCTTAGAGTCTTTTTCAATTCCTTAAATAAAACTCAGCCTCATTTTACAAGAAGCATGCAATGTGTTTTTCACTATCAAAAAATTGCCAAGAGACTTCATTATTAGGTATAGAAGGTCTGATAATGACCTTAATATAAGACTATTTCCCCTTCTCTTATATGGTAGTTGGAGTATCAAATTGAGCTCCTATGGAAGCTAGTTTATCAACATGACTATTTTGCTCCCTTGGGACTAATTATATATTAGATACATTAAAGTATTCAATTAAATACCATAAAATATGATTATATGATTTAAAAAAAGGGTTATTGGAAGTAACCACATTCCTCACCTAATGCACAACCAATTCACTATCTCCATATAATTGCAAGTTCTTGATTCCTTTTCTCCTTTCCCATTAAAGGCCATGAATTAAACATTCATACTTAGCCACATTACAAGTAAAACTGAAATTTAATCTATATGAATCATAATAATTTTATTTAGATAGGGATACCAACATAACACCATCCCCTACACCAAATTTACTTCTTAAACCATCAAAAAACATCTTCCACAAATCATCTTCACCTTCCTTGGCAAGTAGAGGTGTTGGTTTCATGTATACAATACACTCATAAATAAATTTACTTAAAAAAAAAATAGGGATCATGTTCATAAGTATTAGTTACATATTCATCAATAAAAAAATCTGAAATACCCTCAAGCTTGGAAGAAATTCCATCATTTACAATAGAGTTCTTTTCTTCATGGGCCACATAATTCAGATTGGAACTTGTCTCAATGTAAGGCTCAATATGAAACCTTACAAGGGGTTGTTTCATAATTATCACCTTAGACCTGTACCTTGTTTTAAAGGCTAATAAATAATATTCAAATGAGAGTTGGACACCTATCTTGGCTATGAATTCCATTGATAGGCAAATTGCAAAGTGGGATGTGAGATCAACCATAATTATGTCTTCCAAGATAAGAAAACTAAGACAATTATGCAATAAAATCTTCAATATTTTTATCAGTCCTACTATCTTGGTAGGTATACCACATAATTAAAGGACCCCTTTTCTATGTGGCTCATATTTTAGGCCCTACTTGCTAGATATAACTTTGGGAATGATAGAAGTAGAAGCTCTATTATCAACTATGCAACTGTGTACCAACTTGTCACCTATAATGAGGGTGAGATAAAATCGAAGAGGTTTCTCAGCCCTAGTGGATGGTTCAAAAATATTAATAAGAGAATTTTAAATATCAACATGGCCATGAATTTGATTTGAGGGTGAGACACTAACAGGGATAATAGATAACTAGTTTTGTAGGTGTTATTTTTGACCAGGCATACAAAGAACATCTCAAAGAGAAATAGATGTTTTAGTGTTATTAAAAGAACGTAAAATGTTTAAAGAATCCATACCTAATTTATATTTGGATCTCATAGGTAGATAATTACTTGTAACTTGAGGAATAAGAGTATAACTTATCATATTTTGACTTGATAAAGATGTAGAGGTTTTTAGAACCATCACACTTACATCTATGTATTATTGCCTTATAGGAAGATTGGATGAGCCTATGGTCATGATAATAACAAATAATAGAGCCTTCCTCTTGGACCTTGTATTATATATGATATAGGATCCTTGATTTGGTACAAAAGTGTCTTCAACTAGAAAATTGGTGAAGATCTCTCCTTGAGATTGCTAGTCCTTATTAACTTGCATCCTCACCTTTCCTCATTTGATAGGAGGGGAGTAACTACTCCTTGAGCCACTAGAGCTTGCTCTCTATTCTCATTGGCATCCCTAAATTGGTTTTTCTACCAATCTTCTCTTTACAACAAATTATTATGAAATGGAACCATTTCCCTTATATTAGTGGTAGAGTTAGGACTGTATACATTGGTAGGACTATCAGGGTTAGGATGCCATTAGCTTCTTCCTCTTCCATATTGTTGATCATACTATTGATGATAGGAGTAAGGATTATTATAGGAACCTTGTTACATATTAGCTTGTCTATTTTGAGCCTCTAAGGCTAGGAACTTTGATTTCTAATCAATATTATTTTCTACCTACCTAGGAGTAACCTTAGTTTTGGTTTTGGAATTAGGAACTTGAGCCACTTCTAAAGTCCTAATAGAAGTATGAGATAAAGGAGGCATATACACCTTAGGAGGTAATTTTATAGCTTGGTTGAGACTATTATTAGCTTTGATAACAAGATCATATGCTTCAAGAAGAGTGGAACCTCCCATAAATTGAAACATGATAACAATTTTAGTCCCAAAGGATTTCAAGTAGGAACACAAAGATAGTAGGTGGTCTCATAAGAGAAGGAAATCTATGCCAAGTTTTTTTAAACCTTTCATTGAAGTCATATATTATCTCTTTGGATCCCCATTTTATCATGTTGAGCTGATGTATGAGAGGTATATGATCACTTTCATTTCTAAATATGGAAGTAAACAACTCTCCAAAATCATCCCATGTTGTGATGAATCCACCTTTTAGAGTCCTATACCAATAAGGAGCCTTCCCTTCAAGGGACATGTCAAGGAGTCTAATGGTAATGTTATCTTGAACAATATTATGGAAACTTAAAAATTTAGAAATATCTATAATGTGATCACTAGGTATGACATGACTCTCACCATTGAATGTGGGTACAGCTTTTATGGTGTTAGGAGGAATGGCATCATATACTAAAAATTGAATTGGATTTTAAGTATTGAAGGTAAGGAAATCATGAGGTATAACCATGTATTCTTCATCAAGATCTTCAATTTCTTCAACTTCTTCACTCTCTTCCTCTCTATAAAAATTTAATCATTCTTCAAAGGGAAAATTAGGCTATGGATACTGAACTTCAAGAGGAATTTTAGGCTGAATGGGTGAGTTAATGGGAATTAATTTTCTAGTAAATGATGACCTAGTGAGAACCATGAATTATGAGGGCACATTTCTAACAAAAAGATGACCTTGAACTGGATTTACCATGGAAGATTCAATAAATTTTGAGTAGCACACCAACTTGTAACTGATGTTGTTAAGACCAACATTTACCTTGAAAAGTTTATTGAAGATAATGGGTTGCACTAAGCATGCCATAATTGTTATCACTAAATCTTGCACCCTAGAAGAATTTTTTCAATATTCCTTTAGATTTATGTGATATGGGAACATTTTTTACATATGTAGGTGTACCTATATTGGAAATGAGCCTCTAGATTTGATGGATATCTCCTTGAATGTATCTTGAAATGATCTTATCTATAAAAAATAATTACTTATGTGGAAAAGAGTTAGAGATTTCATGAATTAAACTTACTCTAAAGGAGGTGATGCACCAAATGTTTAAAGATCCGCTCTCAAGATTGAACTCATTAGCACACTAGTAAACTATGAATAGAACTAATGAAATGTCTACAATGGTTTCCAAGAAATAATGGTTCCCCTAGAGGTTAATTTCATGGACTGAAGATGGAGGGAAATGAGGGTAAGGATTGATTGTAAGAACTTACAACCAACTATCCACTATATCCCTGAGACATCAACCTTAAGACATGCTAGATGACCTGTAAGAAAATTTTATTAAATCTTAGGTTGGACTTGGGCCTATAAATGGAAGATGAAAAACACTTCTACATATCAAAAAAATACAAGAACACTAATCACATATTAGTAAACAACTGTAAAATTCTCTATTCATTACTCCAAGAGGTGTAGAATATAATTTTTGGTAGAGTCTAGTCATACCAGCCTGAGGGATAGTTAAAAATAGCTAAAAAGCTATATTTATATAAAAAGGGGATTTAGAGAGAGAGATATTGGCATCAAAACAGGAATCAATGAGCTTAACTCCATTTGAATTATATTTACAATTGACTTTGAAAATTATGCTCATTTAGACCTTTTGATTGATCTAGGTCACTTTAAGTGGTTACATAGTTACATTATTATCTCATTTATGATACATAAGTGTTATAAAAATGGGATCAAGTTGTTTTGAGCTAGGTTTTAGCATCAATATAATTACAACCATCAAATCAATCTATTATATTTTTGTCTTGGTGTTAACTGCTCCTAACTAGTTTGTCATGGCATATAAAAGTGGAGAGAAGGGTTCTTTTCATGTAGTTAGTCTTGGAGATGAAACCATTGGGGTCTATATCTATTCCTTCATGACATAATTTGAAATGCTATCTATTTTTCAAGATGGATCATGCTCAAAATTATCCCCATGTTCATAGGTCCATTATGGATGGGAAACCAATCCCAGGCTATTGGTTTTCCTATAGTTGTCACATTGACACAGACCTATAGAATACATATCCCATATTTTGATTATAATAGGTCCAAATAGACCCATTTTGTATTTTTAAGAACCAAATATTCACCATATACATGGATCCTCTTTAAAAATGTTGAACATATCCACAAAAATAACCCTACATGATATAAAATGTCAAACTAGAGGTTCATATTTATCTTTAATGGAATCCCTTTATGTTCTTGATCACCTTGGTTGTATGGATATGTCCATTCCATGGAATTTGAATAATTTTTAATGGTAGAAGGATGGCCCTAAAATACCTTGTTTGCCTTGGTATTAAACTATTCCTTTGGTTCAACTTTGTCCATAAAAAACTGACTCTAACCAATAAAAATGTTCCTAGATGTACTTACTCCCATTAGCCTCATAGATCCTTACTATCAGATCTTGAGTCTTTTACCTTTATCAATTTGTTGATATTTATTTGAATTATTAAATGCAGTCCATTAATATTTTTTATGCTTGAACATGCTCATGCCAATTTTTAATCACATGTTAATCTCAAGATCTTATTATCAGCCTACTGCTTTACATGCTTACTCAATGTGGTGGCCTCTCAAGTTCCTTAACCTTTTGACTCATTTGGAATCATTATATCAAGATGTATGACTAAATTTGAGCTATAGATATCATTAGGCCCACTTCCCTATTAGTCAAGCTCATGCCATTAGATCATTGGTATAATTGAATGCTAATAATTAATCTACTTACATTTGAAAACAAACATCTATTTACTATGGTATAAATTTGGCATTCGCAAGATCATAATTTGACAACCATGAAATCATCATTGATGTCTGCATGAACATCAAATTTAAGACCCTAATGGTTTTTTTTTGTATCTTAAATTTAAAATCTGCATGAACATCTCCCATTATTTGACTAACTTTGAAATCTTAGATATAGAAGTGAAAAGGTCATGGAGGCACTAAATTTGTAGGAGATGTTCTTCATGCTAAAAGGATTGTGCCCACTTGATCTAATAAATCTGAGAGCTTTTTAAGTGTGTTTACAAAGTGTTTAAGTGAGTTGAACTATGTGTTTTGAATGATGTTTTCATGCCTATCACTAATCATTTGAATCTAGATATCTATTTATCAAGGCTTGAATATGACACTTACACGAATGTCCTGATCTATGTGACCAACTTTGAAACTCTATAACTTGAGTTAGAAAGATCACACAGACATGAAACTTGTAGAACATGTTCCTATCATGAATAAATCTATAGCATTTCATCATTTTAGCTTGTGAGGATTTTTGAGTTGTATTTATTAAATGCACAAACAAGATAACCATTGTGTTTCCATATGACATGCAGGATGGCTTGGCCCATTAGATTGAAAAAGCTAAACTTTGAAGGCTTAGATCTCAAGATAGAAGACTCATCAAGATATGAAACTTTTAGATAATGATCTCATCACTAAGGGAATTCATCTTGTATGGTATGATGGTCATGTGAGGGTTTCTGAGGTGCATTTATAAAATACATAAACATGTTATCCAATATATTTCTTCATGATGTCCTGATGATGGTCTGGTCCTTAAACTTTCCCAAGTCATTTTGATTCAATCTTTCAAGATCCTAATGAGTTTTTAATATTTTGTCAATCTGATCCACGTCCCTGTGAGCTTATGAACACTGTGATATCCTACTTGGATCAATTTTAAAGGCTTGGATAGACAATTTATTTGAAATAATTTAATTCAATTAGAGCTTTGCATTGGGCATATTGTCTTAGACAGTTTTCTTGATGGAAATATATTTGGGATTTTGACAAGGACCTTTTATTTCAAACATTTAACCTGACTAAAATGTGTTTTTATAAAGATTGTCTCAAACATTTTATTTGAAATAAATATTTCCTTGAGGAAATTGTCTTGGATAATTTTATCAAAATGTTTGTGTCCTTAGTCTTTTACCTTCAGGATAATTTTCTCAAAATAATTCCAACTCTTAGCTAAATAAAGTAGAACAATTTATTTAAGAAAATTATACCTTTCACTTTTGTTATGGATAAACTATCTAAAATAAATATAACACTTAACCAAAAGTTGAATTATTTACTAAGTGTAAACTAGGATTTTTTGGACTTATTCTTGTAACTGCTCAAACACTATGAAAACCTCCCACTTGCATATATGACTCTAAAATGATCTCTAAGACACAAAATGACACAAAGACTAAGATAGAATATGAAAAAATCTAAAATTACAAATTAAATGACATCAAATGAGCTAAAACATACCCTATGAAATTATAAAAATCCCCTATACAAGATTATGATTATAATGGGTTGACCAATTGTGGCCTATGGTAAAAATGGTCAATATGAAAATCATCTTGTTTGTATACCAAACTAGCGTAGCTCCATATCCCATTTATTATAACTACCTATAGTAAAATAAATATCTTCCACCCCTTTTACCTTTTGGTCCCATTATTTCCTACTTTTGAGGGACCGATCGCTAACCCTTTTTGCCAACCGCTCCCTCAAGGGGGCACCTATAGTTCATCCATTGCCATCAAAGTCATAGGAATACGTGAAATTTTAATTATTATAAAATATGTTACTATTCCTATATATTGCAATGCCTTAATAAATAGGGGTAAACTATAGACAATTAAAATTGGACATAACTGGCCTTTAAACAAACTTCAGACCATTTCCTACCAACCATTACAAATTAAGTCTAAGAATCATTGAACATCCCAAATTTGCTTATACATCATTCATGAAATATTTGAATCATGTTGAGAAATCCCTATTTTGGGTATCCTATCATATAAAACCGTAACCTCTCATGGATTCATACCTAATCATCTTGTGGGGTAATGAATAAATATCAAAATCTTGAAAGAGATAAATTGTTAAATAGAATTAATTAACAAGATAAACCAAATTAAATATCCATTTGAATTATCCATGTGTAATTAATGAATATCTAAAAAACTAAATTCAAAAATTCAAATATACTAGCCTTCATCATTGCCTTTATGAGTTGTCAAGCTCTTTGAAAATATCTTAAAATATCTATTTTGGAGAGCCATGCCTAGTAATTATAAATCATTATTACTTGATAACTATTAACTATAATTGGGTTATATTTGACTTAGTTAGGTTAGGTTTGAACCCATTCTAAGATTTAACTCAACCCTAACTTTCCTTGGCCGAGAATTAAGTCTATTTGCTATAAATACAATGCCTTGACTATTAAATCCTAAGCTCTTTTGGTGTAAAGTTATTATGACTAAATGTCTTCAAATATATCATATGCCAAAGTTATAATGCAAATTTGGAGAGAGAAAAGTAATTTTATATAATGTTATAATGCTAAAATTTTGATCCAAGCAACATTAAGCCACATCAAAGCCAATGGTGCCAAGGAGAGAAGGAGACAATAAGATTCATTTACCAAAGACTATTTGATGCACAAGCCAAACAAGCCACTTAACAAAGCATCTGGATCTCTCAAGGAAGGTAAAGGATTTATTATATTTTATGTTTTAGTTGTGCTTTTCATTTGTCTTTTGTTACTAATATCCCCCTACGTTCTAGGCTTGGAGTGTAAGTTTTAGTGTGTTTATTTGAGTTTTTGTTACTTAAATTAACATATTACTTACCTCCCTTCTTAGATTCCTATGATCACATGAATGAACTCAAAGAAGATATTACAAATAATGTATTTTCCATCATTATACATCAAGTGTCCTTAGTGAAGCAGATGATTCCAAGCCTAGAGGTAGATGAGTATTGTGTAAACCAAATAGTTTCATAATAGATTCCTAGCTTACCTCAGTACCAGCCTCAAGGTCTATCCAAATGAACTCCTCTTTCACCAATTTGGACATAATTATCACTATAATACTAGTACTTAACACCTTGGAATTTGATAATGATGCAACAATAATAAACTAGTTAGAATCTAACAGTTGCACAATAATAATATGGGATTAGAGATAATACCTAATAATATCAGAATTGGAATATAGCATAGAAATATTGATGTTATAGAGGAGGCTATCGATTGAATAGAGGAGTATTTGAGGGGTAGACACAAAGGGGGTTATCAATGTGGTAGAATAAATCATTATCAATGCCTTCCTTTGTAATGTTAGTTATGTGTAGATTGTAACCATGTGCAGTGTAATTTTTCTTTGAATCCCCAAAAATAGTTTTACTACACCTTATTATGCCTATTTTATACATCCCCCCTAATTTTTTTCAAAATTAGTACTTGCTGCCATAGAGATGACCTTGTCATAAAACCTAAAATTATGTTGGTGACCCTATTAATTGATAGTATTTTTAGATGCATTCTTGATTATGAAATGATAATGATTTGTTGATAAATTTTATTTATGTTTCAAGTGGTTTCAAAGATAATGGTGGATAAATGAATAAAATATACATATATGGTTATAGATATGATTAATTTTTCTATTATTCAGATTCAGTGTACTATGAAAATTTTAATTAATGCATGGATTTTTAGTTTTCAGTCATATTTTCTAATTATGGTGATATTTTGATCTTCATGAATACATTTGATTCATAGTTCATGATAATAATAGTGATATGGGACATTGAGAAACATTGCAACCAAATATGGAACATTCAAAATTTATTTTGAAAATCTATAATTTAGTTTATTCACTACTTGATATGATGGTTATTTGAAATTAAAATATGCTTTGGATGGTTCAATAATTCTCATATCCTAATTTATACAACTAGCAGTCTGGTTTGTTTTGAATCTACACCTAATACATGATAAATTTTTTAGAAATCTATTTGTCATATTAAGTTTAGTCAAATTTGGTGATCATAGTTCTAAAACATATATTTCATTTCTTATATCGTGTGCATAATTTAAATATTTTATGCTCGCTCATAATGGTTTGCATTATATAAAATAGTCATGGGACTAGTCCGAGACACAAGTGTTAAGGATCCTTTTTGTTTGGTCAAGAATAATTTTAAGGTAAATTAACTTGGCTAAGACATTTCACTCTTTTGCTAAATATAACTATTGGATAAAAAATGGGATATAATTTTAAGGATCTTTGATCACTTTGCTTAGTTAATTGGAAATTTTGAAATCATTATGAAATGCATAAGTCTTATGACCATTTGATGGATGACAAGGCAAATATTCGATTGAGTTAGACACCACTTGGCAAATAGAACTTCAAGACAGGTGAGTTGTCAAGTGTATTTAATTTTGATTATGTGTTCATAGTGTTTTGGGATTGTTTGAGGATTTGGTGGTATATTTATATTTATGAAAAAATGATCTCCTTGAATAACGTAGCTTGGATAATGAGATAGTGTGAAGATTTAGTCTTGGATAAACTTGTCAGCATCGATAAGTAACTTAGCAAGATTATTAAGTATGCCATTAGTTAATGCAAGCCAATTAGAGATAAACACATTATTTGATCAGTTATGATCTTAGGTTGTCAAATAAAAGTTTTTTTATTCATTAGTAATCATTTGTTTGTAATCTTTGTGTGGGAGTGAAGCCATGGAAGGATAGTGGGTGAGTTTTAAAACAAAGTTTGATGAGAATATTTGGTAAAGTATTTGAGTGAGAAAACTAGGTATGTTCATGATAAGTTTGATTTGTATTTATTCAAAAATATTTAGTGGATGTATGAAAGTTTGGAATGAAGAACGAAAGTTTCAAATGATTTTGGTTTGCATGAAATCAAGTTCTAAACTTTCACTCTGATTTGTTATGGAAAATATGGAAGTGGTTTAAAGTTTTTGGGGAATCTTCCTACATGTAGATGTTATAAAGTTTGTGATGATTATTTATTAAGTATTAGTTTACTACATGGTTTAAATTTTTTATCATTTGTTTGTGGTTTATTTTCATTTTGAAGGTCAGAGCTAGAATGAATATATATATATATATATATATATATGGTTTTATGCATATCAAATTTTTAAAATAAGTGTTATTTGTTTGGAAAGTTTAGATATATGTTAATATGCCTGTAAAAATATATATTTGTTGGTTGCATGACTCGGGTTTTTCAAAAAGTTATTTGCATGTAGTAGGTTTTATATTTTTATAATGTTTTAAAGATATTATCTTACTATGCATGAATGATATGGTATATGCATAGAGATTTAATGCCTTTCTAAGAGAAGTAGATAATAATACTGGGTTTTAGTTGAATGTCAAAATACAAGGCATGGGTTTCACGTAATTTCAAGTGAGTATTTTTGAAAATTGTTATATAAAGTATTTGGTTGTGAAAATAGTGCATATTTGTCACTATGAAGAGTCTCTTGCATGTTTTAGGTGACGAAAAATAATTTGTCTTTCTTTTTGAAACTGGTATAGAATAGATAGATAAGTTTGGTTATTTATGTCAAGGGTTTCAATGTTTTTGTATCATGTTAGAATCTTGATTTTATAGATTATGTTCTAGGGTATATGCTTTGGTAACCCTCAAATACATATAAGTTTTGATACCTATTACTTTATTTGGGTTGAAATGATGGTTGTCTTACATAAATTTTGTATAAATATTAGAAGGTGCTCATGTTTTCCTTGCCTAGTTTTGTGCATAAAACTACCTACCTTTGAAATATTTGTCAAATGAGTTGACCATCAAAAATATTTTGACCTAGGGTTTATGTCTATTTCTAAATCTATGAATAGTGTTTAAGCATTTATGTATATAGAGAAGTAAATGATTTAAAAGTGGTAATGGATAGTTTAGTTTGATATATTTTGAATATATATGAAAATATTGCAAAGTTGTTAGGGTATGTTGAAATGGTTTTACATGTATTTGATAGTTTAGATCAAACATATTTATAAATATCAGTTTGCATATGTTTTGAAAATGATGGTATGGACCCAGAAAATATTCAAGAAAATTAGTGCATATAGTTTTGTTTTATATATGGTTGTTTTGAAAACTATATGTAAAAATTATCAAAATATATTTAGATAAGGAGAGAAATTCTTTCATATAGTAGATGATAGTCTTAAATATTTAGTTGTTTGATTTTGATATAGCATAAATTATGGTTTTCATCCTAAGCTATGGCATTCATTTTTTCCATTTTGAAAAAGGAATTTTCATAGATGGCTAGTTTCAGTAAAATTTGTTTGACAAATGTTGAAATTGGAATTATTATGTGAAATCTGAATCAATCAGCTTATACATTGAAATAATGTTTTAACATATTTATGCCTTAAGAATATAATAATTAATAAATTATAAGGATGCTCTATTTTTAATTTAGATTACAAAGATTGGATAAATTGTGAAGTTTTCATTTAAAATGCATGTCCAAATTAAAGTAGTAGTGTTTAATCTGAAGATGGACATTGAAGTTATAGTCTTTTGATTTTTCTCGTATAAATTTATTAATATTTCATGAATTATTGAATAATTTATGAAATGGGTAATGATTATTTATTCAATCAGATAGAACACAGTCAATTGAGATGGGAGCAATGTGGTGTTTTGAGACATTCTCAATTGCATTTGACATTTTTTGAAATGAAGGCATATAATATAGATTATGATTTGGTGTAATGTGATAGTGTTTCATCTATTATTTTAGATTTAATTTTAGTTACAGTTTCACTTTGATATTTGTTTCCCCAATCTTAGATTTTGCTACTATATTTTAGATTGTTCAAAATGTCTAGGTGGGACTAACAAGTAGGGAGTAATGATGAAAGAGGATGGGGAAATTTTTTTTAATAGAGGTGTTATTAAGTCAAATTCTAATAGAGGTTTTAATAGGGGTGGATTTATTGTAGGATGTTTTGAACCTAGGTTTCATAGAGGGACTAGAATGTCCATTTACTTTGATGCTTATGACCCTAAATTTTTGGAATATTTTGAGTAATCTACCCATTAACCCAACCAATAGGGCTTAAAAGGTTACAGGGGTTTTCATGGTCATAGATTTAGAGCCTATGCACATTCTTAAATAAATTATTCTCACCATCTGGAGTATGATCCTCAACATTTGCCTATTGAGCCCCTTAATTTTAGAGGTGAACCAACTGATGATCCTTTACCTGCTAACTAGTTTCCTATTAATTAGCCTACTCATCTTGAAGTAGAAACAACCCATGCTAAGGACATTAAGAAGATGGATATTCCTTTAGATGTGCCTTCCCCTTCTCATGGAGACCTTGTTAGAAAATGTAGAAGGTTGAACTTGTCAAGTGCCCATAGTGAATGCCTTTTAAGGTCTGAGAGACTGAGTTTGGGAGGTCAGGTGTATGCTAATAGAAGGAAAACCATAGATTTTACACCTCAAATTGTTTGAAAATAACACTATTTTAAAAAGGACTAAACCTGAAGCATTGAGAGGAGTTAGGTTCTTGAAAAGAATTAAGTTACAAGTTGATGACAACACCACTTATTTGGGGACTAGATTTTTGCCATTCCCTATAATTGAAATAGAGTAAAACATTTGTCTTCATGAACAAGAAAAATAATTAATTGAAGTATTATTAGATTAAGATGACTATTGGTAATCCAAGGAATAATTTCTATTTAGTGTTGACCTTTTTCATGCAAAACTTGATATTTCAATATGACACTTTGATATTTTAGACCTGATAAATTTTGGGAATTTGGGTAAATACAATGATTTTAGAGTTTTGATATAATTATATATGATTAAGTTAATTCAATAGGTGTTATGGTTTAAATATGAATAGAATTTATCAATTTATAATTTATTTATTTTATGATTAATATGTATTCTATTATATTATTAATTAATATGGGTCCCCACCTATTAAGATTAGTACCCCAAGTCTATTATTTTAAATATATTGATCAAATTAAGACTTTTTCAGTCTTAATTAAATATGTCCTTAACTAATTTTTGTTTAGTTAATTGACTTTGTTAAAAGTCGATTAATTAACATTACCCAATAACTAACTAAAGTTAGTTATAATTTATTTTACAACTAAGTTAAAGGTATAAGAATAGATTAATAACTTATTTGAAGATAGAATCATAACAGGTATTGAATACATAAGTATCTTTTGAATTCAATCATTTATCTCTTCTTTCTATGTAGTTTCTTTGAGATAGTATAGCTTTTGCAAATAGACCCAAGGATACTTTATTTGATGGTTGAGTAATTACTTATGCAACATAGGTATATCTTATTTTATTTATCATCTATTATTGATTATCCAAAGTTTTCTAAGCTTAATATATTTTGATCATTGCTATTTGTAGTCTTATGCACATATTTTAAGTATTTAACCTAAATAATGATGATCATTTTGCTATTGTGTGATATCTCATTGATCTATTTTGATTGCAAAGTTGTCATTCAAAGTTTATAGAGAAATGGTGTTGGTTTTCCCAATCAAATTTATCTTTTTTCGTTAAGATGACTCTCATTTTTAGACTCTCACATCTTTATAATTATTTGACTCTAGCTTTAATACAAATAGATTTTTTAGATTTATTCTAAATCTAGTTTCTTTTATTTTGATTATCCTAGATATAGCTCTAATATTTACTCATATTCTATTTTCAATTAGTTTATTTTAGACCATCTTTTTATTAGTTTTAGATTAGTTTAGTTCTTTCCTTAATCTTAAATAGCTGTATATTTTTATCAAGTTACTATTTCCTTTGCATTGTTATAGGTTGATATATTTAATATTCAGATCTATATCAATTTTAGTCTATCATTAGTTTAATATCTTCATTTCTATTTTCTAGTTAATCATTTGATAATTTCATTATATCCTTGGTTTTAACTTATCCAGTTTTAGTTTTAATTCAAATATATCTTAAGTTACAACTTTGATTAGTTTTCTTGTTCTGCTAAGTTTTCATAAGTATTTCTTAAATATTTTTTCATTTAGATTCAATCTTGATATTTAGTTTCTCTTATCTCTAGTTAGTTTTATTCAATTCTTTTATTTTGATTAATATTATAGCTTTGATTACTTTACCTTGTTTAGTGATTGTTTCTTAAGTTAGGATTAATTTCTTGTTTAAGTTATTTAGTTTCCTAGTTAGTTTTTATTTAAATAGGTTATAGGTATATTTTAATTCTTAGATTAGTTTTCCCTCTTTGATTTCCTAGTTTTAATTCTCTTTCTTAATTTATTCCCTTATTTAGATTTAATCTTTATTTTCAGTCTTGGTTTATCTTTGGTTAGCTTTATTTAGAATAATTTCTTAATTAGATTCTATAATTTTCTCTTATTTTAGATCAAGTTTAGTTGATCTTTTGCATTAGATTAATTTATGTTATTAGAGGTTCTTTTATTCCTAGAAATGTTTTCTTAGTTAATTATTACATTTTTATGTTTGGTTTAGAATAAATCTTTTTTTAGTTTGTTGTCTTTTCAAGTTTATTTCTTTCTTCACTCTAGGATTAATTGTTTGCCTTATTAGTTTTTTTAATCTCTCTCTCTCTCTCTCTCTCTCTCTCTCTCTCTCTCTCTCTCTCTCTCTCTCTCTCTCTCTCTCTCTCTCTCTCTCTCTCTCTCTCTCTCTCTCTCTCTCTCTCTCTCTCTCTCTCTAATTTATCTCTTCTAGTTATGATCTTCTTTAGAGTTAATTTTAAATAATTAAAATCAAGAAGTGAATATATCATTTGAATATACATATATTATATAATTATATTTCTATTATTTAGGAGACTATATAATTCATAGGTTTTCTCTATCAGATAAAATAGATTATAGATTCTTATCTTAACTGATTCATGATTTGATAAATAGAATTTTTATTGTTATAATGGAATAAGTTGTATTGATAAATTATTGATTATTTCCCATGATTTATAATAAAATCCCCTCACATCTTTATGATCTTAGATGACCCTTTATAATCCCTATGATTAGACTAGTATGATTGTAAATTGACTTTCACGATAGATGAAAGGGTTGATTTGTTGATGGTACAATTTTCATCATCAACACACCTATTGTAGGGTATATGAGAAACATGAGATAAAAGACTATCCTATTTTGTAAAATCAAATAAAATAAAAGTCCATAATGAATTTTAACATAGTGAATGTGCAACCTAAGGAGAATGCATTTCTGAATGCCATTGTAAGACACCAATACACAGAGAGGGGATTACATCCTCCTGAATTACCTCAAGACTAGGGAATCCAAGAATTGAAACATGATAAATACTCAGACCTATATGTAGAAAAAGGGCTGATGTATGAATCTATGTAGATCTTGATGAATATTCAACACCAAGCCACTACTGAAAAAGATGTTGTAGTAGTAGATGACCAAATGTATGGTCAGATTGTGTGCATTATGTGTTGGATGAAGTTGTTATTATGTATAAAAAATTATTTAAGCTAATAAGTACACTATGAAATGAAGATATTTCTTATAATATTATAAATCTACTACACAATTTAATAGAATGTTCATAGTGAGTGTAATAGAAGATATAAAAACTTGTTTGGTATGTGAAAAAATAGAAGCCATGAGATTTAGATGCATGAATCAACATTGAATTTGTAGGATATGAAATTATAAATGTTATCTTTTATTTTGGTAACAAGATTAACATGATACCTAGGTATACATGTGAGGTGATTAAATGGCCAGTTCTCAATTATAGTCTAGTGACTTTGAGTTTAGTAGACTATGAAAGAGTGGGACCTATTGGATGGTTAGAATACATTGAGATCAAAGTCATAGAATTTAACCTGTAAGGTGACTTTGAAGTCATAAATATGAAGATAATAAAAAATCATTATCCTCTATTTATTGGCAATAAATGGGTATATGATGGTTATATGAATATCAATACTCTAAAAAATCATTTTGAGGCATATTAGGGAGATAATATTGTAGTCATTCCTCTAGATAAGGCACACAAACCCTACATCATTTTGGATAAACCATAGTATCCTTATGTTGCACATGAAACCAAATAGATGAGGGTAAACTCTAAGGAGAACCCAAAATCCCTATGCATAAATAAGTGCAATTTTTTTATTGGCCTTATAAACCTTAGGTGTAGTCTTTACTCATTGAATAATGGAAGATGTCTACAAAATGGAAGACTAAACTAGTAATTGTTCATCCATTGGAACCTTAATTTTTCATATAAAAATGTTCATCCATGTCTACTAAATCACCTACTTACTCAAAAATTAAATTTCTCTATCAAGAAAAATATCATATGTAGGATTATATAGAGTCGACCAGAGAAAGAACCTTGCCTTGGGAAATAGATTCATCTATAAGTGAAGAATCAGATATGTATCTACTCAATTAGGCTCATGATGATCATGAAATATAGCCTATGAAAATGGTATTCACTAATAAAATACAACTTACTCTATACTTTGTGATCAAGGATATCAATTAATTAATTTTGCACCTACAAATTCATGTGCCTATGATCAATCTTTTGGTTAGTGCCTTAAATTATGCTTTGAAGGGACTGGTAGTGACATGGTGGATGATTCGTATAAATGATCATCTCTATTGGGATTATGCATGAGAACTTATCATTATTATAGTTTAAATACCATATGTAATCATAAGTAATTGCCCTTTCTTTTAGGAAGGTGAGTGCCCTAAAATCCATATCCATAAATATGTTGAGGTTTAGACTAAAGAATGTGATTCACCTAAGTATTAGGTTTATATATTTCATTACACACTTGCCCCTTTACCATTATCTTGGTATATGCATCAAGAATGTAAGAAGGAGACAAAATAGTGGGCGTAGGTGCAGAGTGACTTCATATAGACTTTTGTGTTTGGAGATGAGAATCCAGTGGTTCATAATATACTAATAAAATTCAAACATTTCATATGCCATGTGTGTGTAGATGATTTAATCACCATGATAGAGTGTATTACATAGAATAATGTAACCTTTGATTTGAATATAACACTACAAAGATATGAAGATACCAAGATGGAAGGACAATCTCTTATGTAGCCATGCCACTAAATAAAGGATAAAGAGGAATAAATTGAAGATTTAGATACTAATGTTACTATTGATGTGACTAATTTATTTGAACCTAAATGTACAATAGAACCATTAAATAATCTAGTCATAAGACCCACTGAAGAAGAAAAATTGTCCAACATACAAATTCTAGAGTAAGAAGCAAAAAAATGTTACAAGAATCTATTATAGAATAAAAGTGAAAGATTTATCAACAACATATTAAAAAACATATGGAAAACATCAAAAGCAAGGAGATTCTTAAATTGGCACATATCAGTGACTATTAGACTAAACTTGAGGTTTTAGAATTCATACAACTTCTATGGGATTATCAAGATCTGTTTCCCACTAAATTTTCAAAAGTCACAAGAATAGATCCTTCCTTAGGCGAAATGAATATTGAGCTTAAGGAGTGTGCATGAACCATAAATAAAAGGATGTATAAGTTGAATCCAAACATGAAGTTGAAATTAAAAATTGAACTAGTTATAATGTAGGAAATAGGTATAATCTATCCTATAAAGAAGCTAAATTGGGTTAGTCCAATGGTAGTGCAACCTAAGAAAATAGGGGAGATCAGAGTATGTGGTGACTATAAAATTTTGAATGATGAATGTGTGAATGATCTATTTCTTATTCCATTCATATGTGAAGTTTTATAATTTGTCACAGGTCATGAAGTTTACTTCTTCAAAGATGGGTTTAATGGGTATCATCAAATACACATCGTATAACAATACAAAGCTAAAAATGATTTTTCCATAGAAAGGGGATATTTTGCATACAAGGTAATGCCTTTTGGCCTAAAAAATGCACCTATAGTTTTTTTCTAGAGTAGTAGTGACTGACTTTAAGGATTTCATTCATAACTTCTTGGAAGTATATCTAGATGATTGAGAAGTCTTATCTTTGTTTAAAGATCACTTTTCCAAGCTGTGCCTCATGATAGAATGTTGTCCAACTCTACATATTACCATAAATTTTAAAAAGTTCTTATTTTTTATGCCTTTAGTGTCTTTTTAGGTCATGTGGTGTGTAGTGAGGGGATTTTGGTGGATCAGACCAAAATTATAGTCATTGTTAGTATGCCCTCACCACTCATCTCAATATAAGTGTGATCATTTCTTGGCCACATAGGTTACTATCAAAATTTCATTAAGGGATATTGTTGTATTTGCTACATAAAACTATGAAGTTTATTTGGACCTCTAAGTATCAAGTAGATTTAATAGAACTGAAGCAAAGATTGGTCACTATGCCTATTATAGGCTTTATAGATTATTGTAAGCTATTTCATGTACATGTTGATGCTTCTAGTATCATAGTTAGTGTTTTGATTACACAACTAGGAAATGGTGGTATAAACCACCCCATACATTTTACAAGCCAAAATTTATCTGACACAAAATAATTACATGAAAAATTAAAGACAATCACTGGATATAGTGTTCACACTATATAAATCTAGACCTTATCTTCTTATGACACCATTCGAAGTTTTCAAAGATCATCAAGCTCTATGATACCTAGTCAATAAGCTTATGCTCAAAGGATGAATTTCAAGATGGTTGATGCTATTTAAAGAATTTTTAATTTCACATCAACATTAATATAGGAAGAGAAAATGTTGGTATAGATAATCTCATTCAAATCACAAATGGGAAGATCTATAAGAATTATAAGAATATTCTCTTGATTCCCATTTATTTAGAGTTTTTGTGATACCTAAGCATTTTGAAGAAATTGATAATTTCCTATAGCAAGGGGCATTCATTGTGCACTACCATGAAAGATAAAAGAATTTATTTATCACCAGAGTTTTTTCTATATACTACTATAAATGGGCTCTTTTATCATTTGGGGAAGGATGAAGTACTATGCAGGTTAGTTTTGGAACATGATTGTCTACATATGTTATAGGAATCACACTAAAGAATAGTAGGAGGTCATTTTTCTATAGAATCTATTACATGAAAACTATTATAGAGTGGATTATGGTGGCTGAATATTTTTTAGAATGCACATAGAATATCATAAACATTATGATGTATGTCAATAAATGGGTAAGCCACAATAGAAGGATGAAATGCCCTTACAGTCCTTATTAGCTGAATAAAATTATAAATAGTGGGGCATCTATTTTTTAGGATCTATTAATCCCATAAGTAAATAAAACAAAGCTTTTATATTATCACTACAATAGACTACTTTACCAAATAGGTTGAAGCTATTGTGACACCCAGGTATGGGGTGAAAGATGTAACAAAGTTATTTTATGATAATATTATCACATGGTTTGGATGCCCCATTAAGTTAGTCAGTGATCAAGGGACACACTAAACAATAATATCAAATCTCTTACTAAAGAATTCATGATTTCCCATCATAAAAGTACTGCATACCATATGCAAGCTAATAGACAAGTTGAGGCTTCTAATAAAGTGTTTGGAAAGATGCTGATAAAGATATGTGATGTCAAAAGGGATGATTGGGAAGATCACATTCTTATGATTATTTGGAATTATAAAATGCAGTACAATAGGGATACAAATTTTTCTCTATTTTAGTTGGTATATGGGCTTGAAAAAGTAATGCCTATGGAATATTTGGTACCTAATTTGTGTATTGTAATGGTTATGATACTAAGGGATCATGAGTATCTCATAAATAGGCTTATAAAATTGAATCAAGTGGATGAGTATCGATGCAGAACATCTTGGATGAAAGAAGTTAATAAATAGAGTTAGAAAGCATGGCACGACATGAACCTACAACATAAGGAATTCTAAAAAGATCGACCATTTTTTTTATATGATAGTCACTTCAGATAGTTTTTAGTTAAATTATAGATAAAGTGGAAAGGGATTTACATTATAAACAAAATATTATAGTAAGGAATAATTATTTTGAGAGATCTACAAGGAACCATTTTTCCAGGGCAGGTGAATGGATATAGGATTAATCTCTACTAGCAATAGTCTTAATTGATCTCTTTCTACTAGAAGAGTGGATGATGAGTATTACCAAGTAGATTATGATTTAACATTTCTATATGTTTTCTTGTGTGTGTGTGTGTGTGTGTGTGTGTGTGTGTGTGTGTGTGTGTGTGTGTGTGTGTGTGTGTGTGTGTGTGTGTGTGTGTGTGTGTGCATGTGTGTGCGTGCGTGTGTGTGTGTGTAAGATGATATCTTCACCATATTTTGGAACCATGATAAGAAGTATAACATGTGACACTTATGCACATATAAATTTAGGTACATCATTATTGATGTTATTAGAAGTAGAAGAAAGTAATTAAGTTTGATAAATGTATGGTCAAGTCACATTAACCAAGATATCATTAGTATAATGGTCAAGTAGTTAATAATAGAGCCTAGGTTTGATTGATATAATATTTACCAAATTGGTAGTCAGTCAACATCATTAGTATGTACCCAAGTACAAAAACACAAAATATAATAGTGTATCTTGATGCATGTGCCAATAAGTAACTACCTTTATTGTCATATCAAATAAGATTTACCACATCAATATTCAAATTGATATCAAAGGGAAAATTCAATCCAACATTTACAAGAAAACCAACATGTGAAAAATATATAAAGGCACAAGGTTGAGAATTGAGTTTGCATTTCATTATTGTAGCCATTTTATGAGCTGAAATTCCAGAGCTGAGCCAACTTATCTAGTTCATAAAGTAAAAATTTTATAATTTTTAGTATTCAAATACCATGGATCATTCATAGCTCATAAAAATTTGATAGATGCCCAAAAGGAAGAAATGATAATCGATATTATGCTTTGGTAGACTAAATATAATGATGTAGAGCTATTTGATTACATTTGAGTTGTAGAGCAAAATCATTTATGACTAGATCTAGAAGATTCTGCATAACCACTTGCTCTTGTAACCCCACTTCATTTATAGATAATGAATGCCAATATCTTTCTTCATATGCCTACCTTTGGAAATTTGGAGGAGATTTTGAAAATCCTTCTTAGCTACTATAATGAGGGTAACATTTACATCAACCCATATGTCACTATCATCATCAACACTAAAGCAATGGCCAGAGCTTTGGGCATGTCTATACAGGGTGATCATCTTGCTCCCCATAAATTAATAATGCTTCTTATCCTTAAATAATTTAGACACACACACACACACACACACACACACACACACACACACACACACACACACACACACACACACACACACACACACACACACACACACACACACACACACACACACACACACACACACACACACACACACACACACACACACACACACATATATATGGGCATCTATAGGATTTCCAATTGAAGATATCTAGGATGTACTAGTGCACATAAATTTTGGTAGGCCACCAAGTATGTAAAGTAAATATCCAAAGGAGTGGTTTATATTACACATCACATGATGAAAGTCCCTTGAAGGAGATGTGTACTTAAACAATGACTACTAGCCAATGCAAAAATTTTGAAATTTGATATGGAAACCTAAGTGTAGTGCCCTATATCACATGAACACATTTAATACATATAGGAATAATGTTTAGAGATTATTTATATACACCCATCGGTGCTAGCAGATATCATGTAGTACCTAATATTACATGTTATTATCACTTTTCTTCCAAAAGGTGTCCTAATTCATATACATGAGATACTTAGATCACCATTTGGACCCATATCATATTTTATTACCATGGACATAGAATAGGTCAAGGCTACTAAGCAAAAAGTATATGCAGCTAGGTGTGTGACACCTCTTCAAATCATACCAACTAGCATAATAATTCTTTTAGTGCAGCCCTAACATCAAAATATCATAAAGAAAAGTGAAAAATCTTTATAGAACAATAACCATCACCTCCACCAAAGCACAAGATGAGGAGTAAAATTACCTAGCTAGATGACCCCAAGGTACCATAAATCATATGCAACTATGACCTATCTTAGATGGGTATTTATGAGCAATATGTCTAGCAAGTAATGCTTGAAGATATGGTATGCGACCTATATGAGAAGGAGAAAAAGGATTTCTTATTCTAGAAGGTAGTGTACATAATTCAAGTGCATAATAAGGTCACTCCAAGTCTTTAGGTGGAAATAATACCATTTTCGGTATCTATCTTTATCAACACTATTTACAAAGAGGCTGAACAAATGTAGAAAACAACTAAACTCTTTTAGGAGAAACCTTCCACCAATTTTACAGTCATCAATGTATTTTCTCCACTACATGATAGTCTATAGAGAATCTAGTGTGTAGACCTAGAACTTACCAAGAGGATAGGTTTTATCCTACTCTCAAAGAATGCACATTTGGTAAGGTATTCATTATTCAAGAAGTGCAACATTATCCTCTCTCAACTTCACCACTAACTAAATGTAGGCTGGTTATTGTTCGAGGTCTAGATTATAACCTAGCTAGACAAAGTAATATTTAGGTCCTCTACCGAAATATAATTCAACATGGGATTGACCTAGGTTTTGGGTGTCCTATAATGTGGTTAGAACTATAAATTTTTTAATGAGGCTAGCTCCTTAGATGCATCATTTTGCTCAATTTCCACTACTAAAACATACCAATGACTAGGGAAAAGGGGGATAGAGATAACATGAAAAATAAACCTAAGCTAAAGATGGCGATGCACCTAAATGATGGTTGATACACTTTATTTGTATTTTAAAATAATAATGAAATAAGTAAAAGACTAGATCTAAGATTCTAAATATCTATAATACATCACTATTTCATGTAGAAGTTCATCAAATGATCAAAATCTAGGGGAAGTGATGGAGAGGTATAATGCAAGACACTAACCAGTCAAAGTATCCACATGAAGGCTCCAATCAAAAGATATAGAATACTAAACATGACCTACATAATATGATTAACTAGTAAATAGGTGAGATTAGGACTTGATAAGGGATATGATTCTACCACATATGAAAATCAAACTGACATGTACACACTATACTAGAATAATGATAAACTAAAAATAGTCTTATATTAATCTCAAGAGGTTACAAGCTCAATCTTGGTAGAATCTAGTTATGCCTAAGACATGGAATAGAGGGATCATTTTTTAGGCTCATAAGCCTCTATTTATAACATAATAGGAGAGAGAAAGAGATGGGAATAATGCATAGAAGAGTGGAGGAAGGATCCTAATCATGTGGTGGTAGCTTATTAATTGCTTTCTATATACATCTTATTATAACAAACTAGTCTTTTCTTGCTAAAATAACCTTCGATCTACTTTCATTGGCTAAGATATCCCATTAAAATACAAGGGTTTATTTTGCATGATGACAAAGTTTATTTGAGAGGAATCAATGCCCTTAACTACTTCTCTAACTACTAGTTCTCCACCTTGAGACCCTTTGCCCACTTGACTTGCTCATGAGGATCAAATCCTAAAATATTGAAATGAATAGTGCCATGCCATGCCGATATTTGAATTAATCACATATCTTATCTATTTTCATATTTTGATCATACTTCTATTCCATAAACAAAAAAATAATCTAAGATTATTAATTTTACTATATTCATTATGTTGATGCAAATCTATAGATTATATAGCCTCTTTTTTGATCTAAATAGGTCCAAATAAACCCATTATGTCATTTTAAGAATTAATAATTCACCATATGCATGGATATTTCTTTTAAGAATGGCAAACATAGTCACAAAATAAATCTTGCATGTCATAAATATTTAAACTAGAGGTTCATATTTAGCCTTAATGGTGGTCCTTTTATGTTCCTTATACTTGACTACATCAATGTGTCCATTTAATGGTGTTTAGATGAGCTATAATGGTAGAACAATGACCCCTACAATACTTTTTTTCTTTGGTCAATAAAATACCTTTTATTTCAACTTTGTTCATTAAATATTGCTTGGGATAATTAAAAGGATCCAACCTATCTTTTCTCTCATTGGACTCATATGTCCCTACTATTAGATCTTGACTCTTTGACATTTATTTCTTCATTTATCTTTATTTTCATGATTAAACATATCAATCTTCTATGAGCTTGATCATGCTCATGATACTTATCAATCATGCATTGATCTCGGGATCTCATTGTCAGTCTACTAATTTATGCACTTATGCCATGTGGTGGCCTCTTAGGCTCCTTGAAATTTTGACTCATCTCACACCATCTATCTCCCTTGGTATGAATGAATGCCAACTATTGGATTTGATTGTATTTGAAAACAAATGGCTATTTACCTTGGTCTAAATTTGATGTTTACATGACCATCATTTGACGTTCATGATACCATCATTGATGCCTGTGTAAATGTCAATTTTAAGACCCTAATGGTTTTTTCCATAACTTAAAGGTGACATATATGTGAATGTCTCCATTTTTTTGACCAAATTTGAAGGCTTAGATATAGAATAAAAAATGTCATAGAGGTACAAAATTTACAGGAGATGTTCTTGATACAAAAAGGATTGTGCTCACTTGATCTATTAGTTTTAAGAGATTTCCAAGTGTGTTAAAAAATGTTAAAATGATCTAGCTTATGTGTTTTCTATGATGTCTGTATGACTATCATTGATCATTTGAACCTAAATGTCTATTTGTCAAATCTTGAATTTGATGCTCAAAAAAATGTCTTGCTCTATGTGGCCAAATTTGAGGACTTAGATCTAGAGATAACAAGCTCATCAAGACATTAAACTTGTAGAGCATGTTTTAGGAATTTGAAATTTGATCGCACATGCTCTTTTGGTCATGTAATGATTCCTAAGATCATTTATAAAATGCACAAAAATGTTAGTTCATTCATTCTTGCATGATATTCTAGTGATGGTCTGGCTTCTCAAAGCTTATAAAAGTCATTTGATCATTCATCTAAATAGGAAATTTGCTCATCTAAGAAAACCATGCAAAGAGCTTGGTATGTGGGCTAAAATTGTCAACATTTCTAATGATTCATAGAGAAACATGCCTCTTATGCTTGAGAACCTAGACATTAGCTTTCTTGAATAGTCCATTGGGCATGGAGTCTCCCCTTTGGTTCAATATATTGACCTAGATTTAACACTAGTTGTAACCCTTTAATAACCCCTTTTTGAAATAATACAAAGGCTGAAAAGAGAAAAATAAAATAGAGTGCCCAAGGCACTTATTGAAGGGAAAAATAGAATAGATAGGTAACTAACATAACAAAGAAAGGACAAAAAATAAATGTGTTGGAACAACACTTGGAGGAATTTAAAAAAAATTATCCTAATATGTATAATTTAAAATTAAATTTACCTTCCATTCTAGATCAAAAGGAAAGTTTGAAAATTCCCCTACATCATGGGATGAGGGGTTGAATGAGACATGTAGATTATCAACCTTTGGCCTTGATGCCTCTTTTTTCTTTGTTGTATCTACCAACTTCATTGCCATGATGTTTAATGAGAACCAAGCAACTCCAAATAGATAATCTATGTGCATCTAGTGTCATGTCCCCTTCTAGTTGACATATTTTCGAGTGGATGATTAGCCTATTATGCGACCCTCACAGGCTGATAGGATGGATAGAGGGTCTTGATAGAGATGGGTTGGAATTCGTTCAGGCTCTTTCGGGCATGAATTAAGGGAGATATTAATATTTGATTGATTTAATCAAATATTAATTATTTGAACTAATTTTAATTAATTATTAATTATTAATTATTAATTAATTATTAATTATTAATGATTTGGTCTAATTTGAGGATGCAAACTCTAAATTAAGACTTGGTC
The DNA here is from genome assembly GCA_037957365.1 of Torreya grandis. Lineage (NCBI taxonomy): Eukaryota > Viridiplantae > Streptophyta > Pinopsida > Cupressales > Taxaceae > Torreya > Torreya grandis. Next base: position 660,589 of record JARHVA010007162.1, read on the forward strand.
TAATTTTAAGACCCTAGTTCTAATTTAAGGAAGTCTAATTTAAGGGAGTCTAATTTTAGCAAGCACACCTTTGGAGGTGTATAAGAATCTCTCATGAGAGAGAGTTTGTATTCATGATTATTTTTGATATTGATTCTTGTTAAGAAATTCTTCTGTGAAGACTGAGCCAAGGGTTCCAGTATTCCATCTGCAGTGGAGAACGTCAACTCTTCATTGTGTGCGATTCAGAGGCTGTGAAAGATCAGCTGATCTATTGCCAAACTGCATTGAAGAACGTCAACTCTTCAGTGTGAGTGATTTAGAGGTTGTGAAAGATCAACTAATCTATTGCCGAATTGGGAGATAACTTCATCCAGAAGTTATCACATGTACTTACAAGTTTGAGAGATAACTTCACACAGAAGCTATCACGAGGGTTTCAGGTATTTTCATTATTTGGGTTTTGATTCCAAAATTATCCAGATATAGATCTTTGTATTAGCCCATAATTCTACAGGTCAGGATCAAGCATATAGGTTGAGCAATATCAGTGGCCGTACGACTTTGGTACAGATCTGTGACAATCCGTACGCATCTACAGAAAGTTCAGGTACCGACATCGGCGAACAGAGACTTACAGCGACTGACATCGGTCGACTCATCACCGACGTCAGCAAGGGGATCACTACAGGTCGACCGATGATGGTAGTATAACCGACATCGGCGACTGTGTTTTTTTACACAGTAGGCTGAGACGTTCCAGATTCAGCCCAGTTCGTGGAATATTTAGGCTATAAGGCTGAACTTTCGATATTCTTTCTATACCTGACAGAGGATCTCTATTGTAAGCTTATGAGCAAATAAATAAGAAATTATACTGTGATTTATTCATCTATTTGAAGATATTTTGCAGAAATTTAGATAAACAATTTGGAGCTTTTGTTTTGATATTCGAAGGGATATTACAGTGGTATCAGAGCTTTTGTCTTTGGTATCAGAGTTTTGTGTCTTTCATATATCTGTATTAGAAGGGGATATTACAGTGGTATCAGAGCTAAATCCTACCATCTTGAGGGTTTGACAGATCTTATGCAGCCATAAGGGTTGGGACCACACGGGTATTTCATGCGCAGTAGAGCTTTGCTTGAAGGTACTCAAGTTCTAGAACAACCGCCGGAAGACATGGGTGACGATATTGGTAGGGCCCGTATTCCTCACCATCTGAGAGTCAAGATGATCCAAAGGTTTTGCTTGCTCTTAGAGAACTACGAGAAGGACAAAGGCAGAATAACCAGGTATTACAGCAGTTGGCAGCAGCACTGCCAAGATTGGGTTCTCTGAGGAGACATTCCCCACACCGTGAAGATGTCAGGAGTGTTGCAAGATCATAGAGAGGCCATGGGACTATTTCTCATACAGTGAATAGGCTTACTAGGCCTATCTTTGTGAGACAGGAAGCATAGGAGGTGATAGCAGGTGAGGAGCATGAGGAGGCATTTACGGACACACTTAGGGTAGCGACTGAAGAGTGGGAGTCATTACCACCTATGGTCAGGGAGATGATTACTTTTGACCGATTCCTCACACAAAGGAAAGAACATTATCGAGGTCGACAGAATGGGAGACCAAGACCCCAGAACAATGATCTGAAGCATGCTATGAGTAGGCTCACACTAGCAACATTTGACGGTAGTGGTAAGGTGACAGCACAGGCCTGGGTTAGTAAGCTGGATACATTTCTCACATTGCGACCGATGGGTGAGGAAGATGCTATCAGATATGCGACACTACATCTTGAGGGAGTAGCTCACAATTGGTGGCACCATGGGATGGTGACACTCCATCATGATCGGATCACTTCTTATCAGGAGTTTGTGGATAGGCTGGTGGAGCATTTTGATAGGAGGGATCCAGAGTCCTATTTCCAAGAGTTGGCATAGTTGCACCAAAGCGGTAGTCTAGAGTCATACATTGGTGACTTCCAGAAGTTATTAGTCATGGTTCCTGACATTTCAGAGAGGCGACTAGTAGTACTCTTCATGGAGGGATTGACAGAACCACTGAGAGGTTGGGTCAAAGGCTTTGATCCTCCTTCCTTATAGGAAGCTATGAAGAAGGCACGTAGTATGGAGATGGCAGCCCCATCTAGTAGATCTAACTCCAGAGGTACTTCTTCATCCAGGGACAGTAAGGGCTCCAACAGGAATAGAGAAAGACCAGGCTTCAACATAGATAAATTAGGTGTTAAGAATGATTCAAGGGCCAATCCAGCAGCACCACCTTTGGATAGAGAGGCTCTTAATGATCTGCGAAGGAAGAAGCTTTGTTTTTACTGTAAAGGTCCATATGATGCTAATCATGATTGTCCTTTGAGACCTAAGGGCAAAGCAAATTGGGTAATGTGGGCCTATTATGAGGATGAGGAATCAGAAGATTCCGAACATCACGATTGTTCCGAGGAGCCAGAGGCTGAAGCTTCAGAGCCTAGGGTAGAGGCAGAGTCAGAGCTTTAGATTCAGGAAGCACATCTATCTAGCATCCAGCACGAGGGATCATTCAGACTCTGGGGAGTTTTGGTAGGACAAAGGGTCATTACCCTTCTTGACACAGGAGCCACACACAATTTCATTGATACTAGATTTGTGGAGAAGCGTGGACTCACCACAGAAGAGTTTGGGGGCATTAGAGTTAAGGTAGCTGACAGTTACACCCTCCGGTGTGAGCGGATGATCATAGATCTTCCATTGCGCTTGAACAACTATGAGTTCAAGGCTAATTATTATGTAGTCAACATGGGGGATATAGATTTGGTTTTGGGCATGAAGTGGCTTCATTCCCTTGAGGTAGTCACTCTTAGTCTTAAAGATATGGAGATCCGTTTTGATGTAGATGGGAAGACTCACATTCTTAAAGCAATACGGGACGGCAACATCAAAACCATTTCTTTACATCGGATGGAGAGGCTCATGTGGCATGATATGGTAGAGTGGGTTGCCGAGTGCACATTGGCACCAATGCAGGAGGGACAACAGAAGACCGAGTACCATCCGGACATTCAGCAGCTGAGAGTCAAGCATGATAAGGTCTTTAGTGACATTCCACCAGGGAGACCTCCAGACAGGGGCATTGAGCATATTATTGAGCTTGAGGAGGGGGCTAAGCCCATTATGATTAATCCTTATCGACATCCTAAGCGGTTGAAGGATGAGATTGAAATAACAATTAAGGAGTTACTGGCTATGGGTCATATTCAGCCAAGCAAATCACCGTTTGCTTCTTCAGTTGTTCTAGTGAAGAAGAAGGATGGTACCCTACGAATGTGCATTGACTACAGAGCCTTGAATAAGAGGACCATTAAGAACAGGTATCCTATACCATGTATTGACAAGCTTATTGACGAGCTCCATGGTGCACATTATATCACGAAGATAGACTTAAGATCAGGCTACCATCAGATCAGAGTTCGCGAGTAGGACGTGGAGAAGATAGCTTTCTGTTGCCATAGTGGACACTACGAGTTTATAGTGATGCCATTCGGGCTCACTAATGCGCCAGCAACATTTCAGTCCACCATGAATAGAGTCTTCCATTCACTTCTGAGGAGGTTTGTACTTGTTTTTTTTGATGACATTCTTATATACAGTAGGACTTGGCAGGAGCATTTGGCTCATCTGGAGACTGTACTCAGCATCTTGGAGAGGGAATCCTTGTACGCCAAGGAGTCCAAATGTTATTTGGGGATGACCAAATTGTTATACTTGGGTCATATTATCAGTGTAGGGGGAGTGTGGATAGATCCTGAGAAGATCCGCACCATCATAGATTGGCCTATTCCAGCAAACCTAACACAGCTAAGGGGATTTCTAGGTTTGTGTGGTTTTTACCGGAGGTTCGTGAATGGTTATTCACGACATGTAGCTCCCATGACAGATTTGACTAAAAAGGGTGCTTTTTGTTGGACACCTGAAGCACAGGAGTGTTTCGAAAGGTTTAAGGAGTTGATGACTACGTGCCCAGTTCTGGCACTACCTGATTTTTTGAAGCCGTTCGAGCTTCAGTATGATGCCTCAGGCGAGGGCATTGGAGCGGTGCTTATGCAGGACAAGCACCCCATAGTATATGAGAGTCGTAAGCTCAGAGGACCAGAGAGACTGTACAGCATTTATGATAAGGAGATGCTTGCTATCATGCATGCCTTGGCAAAATTTAGGCAATATCTAGTGGGCAGCAAATTTTGCATCAAAACGGACCACAACAGTTTGAGACATTTCTTGGGGTAGCGAGATCTCAATGATTGTCAGCAGAAGTGGGTGAGTAAAATATAGGCATATGACTTTGACATCTCTTTCATCAAGGGCACCCAGAATGTTGTGGCCGATGCTCTTTCACGCAGGCCGTATTTGAGTACCATGGTCCACATTACAGAGGATTGGCGACATATGATTGTGGCAGAGTATGCCAAGGATACATGGTCATCTAGCATTGTTGAGGGATTGACGGTTGACACCAGATATACTCTTGTGGATGACTTGATCATTTACAAGAACAGGGTTTTTTTGATTCCAGGATCGTCGATGAAGAACATTATCATGTGAGCTTTTCATGATATACCTACTGCAGGACATCCCAGATATTTCAAGACTTACAGACAGATTAGGGAGAGATTCACATGGAAAGGCCTCAAAGCAGATGTTCTTCAGTATGTGCGTGAGTGCCCTGTTTGTCAGCAGAACAAGCAAGAAAACACGTACCCAGCAGGATTGTTGCAGCCACTTCCAATTCCTGACAGGAAGTGGGAGTGTTTGTTGATGGATTTCATTACGGGCTTGCCTAAAGCCCAAGGACGAGATTGCATATATGTAGTTGTGGATCGGTTAACGAAGTATGCACACTTCTTCCTGATTATCACCACACATACAGCTACACAGGTAGCAGAGGTTTTCTTCCAAGAGGTATTCCGACTGCATGGATTACCTCAGAGTATAGTGAGCAACAGGGATAGTCGGTTCCTGAGTCACTTCTGGCAGGAGGTGTTCCGACTTTTTGGGACCGAGCTTACACCTAGCACTAGCTACCACCCGCAGACTGATGGACAGATGGAGATAGTGAACAAATGGGTGGAGGGCTACCTCAGGAACTACATTGTAGGGCAGCAAAAAGCTTGGGTCAAGTGGATTCATCTGTGCGAGTATTGCTATAATACAACTTTCCACATGACCATTCAAATGTCTCCTTTTATGGCATTGTATGGGTATGAGGCATCGAGTTTTCTAGATTTGCTACTGAGTGACAGTAGAGTGCCGAGTGCTGGGGACTTATTGCAGGAGAGTCAGGATATTATGAGGACTCTCAAGGAGAATATTGCTAAGGTGCAGAATCAACAGAAGTAGTATGCAGATCAGCGGAGGACCGAGAGATCTTTTGAGGTAGGTGACATGGTCTATCTTATGCTGCAGCCTTACCGACAGTCTACTCTTACGAAGAGTGGGGCAAAGAAGCTTAAGCCACATTACTATGGTCCCTTCCGGATCCTAAGACATGTTGGAGAGATGGCTTATGAGCTAGAGCTTCCTACAGAGAGCAAGGTACACAATGTCTTTCATGTATCACGCCTCAAAAAGGTGTTAGGACACTGTGTGATACCTTCTACAGTTTTACCTCCCTTAGATGATGAGGGAAAATTGATCTTAGTACCTGAGTCCATCTTGGAATCTCGAGAGAGACAGTTGCGTCGACAGACTATCAGGGAATATTTGGTAAAGTGGAAAGATTTGCCAGTTGAGGATGCGACATGGGAAAGCGAAGATATTCTATAGCATCCAGAGTTGAGATTGCTTGAGGGCAAGCAATTTCAGGAGGGACGGACTGTCATGTCCCCTTCTAGTTGACATATTTTCGAGCGGATGATTAGCCTATTATGCGACCCTCGTAGGCTGATAGGATGGATAGAGGGTCTTGATAGAGATGGGTTGGAATTCATTCGGGCTCTTTCGGGCATGAATTAAGGGAGATATTAATATTTGATTGATTTAATCAAATATTAATTATTTAAACTAATTTTAATTAATTATTAATTATTAATTAATTATTAATTATTAATGATTTGGTCTAATTTGAGGATGCAAATTCTAAATTAAGACTTGGTCTAATTTTACGACCCTAGTTCTAATTTAAGGAAGTCTAATTTAAGGGAGTCTAATTTTAGCAAGCACACCTTTGGAGGTGTATAAGAATCTCTCATGAGAGAGAGTTTGTATTCATGATTATTTTTGATATTGATTCTTGTTAAGAAATTCTTCTGTGAAGACTGAGCCAAGGGTTCCAATATTCCATCTGCAGTGGAGAACGTCAACTCTTCATTGTGTGCGATTCAGAGGCTGTGAAAGATCAGCTGATCTATTGCCAAACTGCATTGAAGAACTTCAACTCTTCAGTGTGAGCGATTCAGAGGTTGTGAAAGATCAACCGATCTATTGCCGAATTGGGAGATAACTTCATCTAGAAGTTATCACATGTACTTACATGTTTGAGAGATAACTTCACACAGAAGCTATCACGAGGGTTTCAGGTATTTTCATTATTTGGGTTTTGATTCTAGAATTATCCAGCTATAGATCTTTGTATTAGCCCATAATTCTATAGGTCAGGATCAAGCATATAGGTTGAGCAATATCAGTGGCCGTACGACTTCCGTACAGATCTGTGAAAATCTGTAAGCATCTACAGAAAGTTCAGGTACCGACATCGGCGAACAGAGACTTACAGCGACTGACATCGGTCGAATCATCACTAACATCGGCAAGGGGATCACTACAGGTCGACCGACGACGGTAGTATAACCGACGTCAGCGACTGTGTTTTTTTACACAGCAGGCCGAGACGTTCCAGATTCAGCCCAGTTCACGGAATATTCAAGCTATAAGGCCAAACTTTTGATATTCTTTGTATACCTGACAGAGGATCTCTATTGTAAGCTTATGAGCAAATAAATAAGAAATTATACTGTGATTTATTCATCTATTTGAAGATATTTTGCAGAAATTCAGATAAGCAATTTGGAGCTTTTGTTTTGATATTCGAAGGGATATTACAGTGGTATCAGAGCTTTTGTCTTTGGTATCAGAGTTTTGTGTCTTTCATATATCCCTATTAGAAGGGGATATTACATCTAGATAACCTCAATTTCCTCATATGACTCCTCAATTATGACCTCTAATGGTGGTCTCTAAAGGCATACCTATTTGATTCCCATGGTGATCTAAATAAGATTGGGCCTTTTCTTGGCTACAAATCCTTCTAGTTCATCTAGGAGTTCTACATATTCTTCCCAATCTTTGTTATTGTGTTCCATGGGAAACTCTTTTTCCACCTTCTCAGGTGCTTGACCCTTAATTTGTCAAGGATGTTCAAGCTCTTGAAAAATCTATGTTTACAGCTACCAATCATCTTTGTCTTCTTTGTCATCTAGAACCACTACTTCTTTAGTATTATATTCTTAATGAATGAGGTCATCAAGCTAGTGTTCTTCATGATATAATTCATCTAAGGGAAATTCAAAACTAGATAGAGGTATTGAGTTATCTATAATAATTATGTCTTCCACCTTGGTCTTGTAGCATCTAAGGGCAATTCAAAACCAGGTAGAGGTATTGAGTCATCTACAATAAATATGTCTTCCACCTTGGTCTCATGAGACTCTTTTGGGGATGAAACTTCTTGAGGAGTGTCCTAACCTTCATCCTTGATATTAAACTCCATTTAATACTTGATATGTTCACCTACTACTTCATGATTAGATATGGAGTCTTATTCAAATACGTCTTTCTTCAAGTCTTGGTTATATTATTCATGGATAGTTGTAAAATAATCTTTAATATGTTTTTCATCATTCAAAAAGGTTAAATTTCCCTTGTGTTCACTAAGGGGAGTTCTTATGGTGACCTCTTCCTTATAGTCACTTATGACATATTCTTGATCAGTCATGGCTTGGATTTGCTACTATTCAGTTTGTTCTCTCAAGATGGGCTCTTCTTCAAGAAAGGGTGAGGTGGAAGGTTGATGTATAGGCTCATGGGTTTGAGATGAAGGATAAAATGTGATGGGGGAATGATATGATGGAGATAGAGTGTGAGGTATGATTCATGGTTATGGATTGGTATAAGAATGGAGGGAACCTTTTTGTAACTTGAAACCTTAGAAATAGTTAAATCTTGAAGAAAATTCTATAAGGAAAACAAGTTGAGATGGGAAATGGAAAGAACACCTTCTATCATAACTTCATTTTCCTGATGGTCTCCTTTAGTCTCTCCAATATTTTTAACTTGTTCTTCAACCTTCATAATTAAAGTCTCCATCTTGTTTTGAGAACATATTTAGATAAACCTCCAAGATGGGAAAGATAGATGTATTTATTTAACCTTTTGATTCTAGCTCTCTTCTTCCTTCCTTGTCTTTAGCTCCAACTCTCTGATCTATCTATTTATAGTCTCTTGGAATATCTTATCCTTAAAATGTTTAGTAGCTTCATGAAGAAAAGGAACACAAGAATATTCCTAAGGAGGGATGGGAGTGGTTTACATAGGTTTATATCCTTCTTTAACTTGAACTCTCAAATCTATATTTGTCTCATCTTGCCCACTACATGACCTCACCACTTGATTCTAACTTGGGAAATTAAGGGACCTCATAAAGGGTTCTTGGGGAAGGATGGACTGATCTCGGATCTCAAAAAAAGGATATTCAATAGTAGTCCCCTTATTTCTTTGATATCTCTCTTGGATATATTTACAAGAAGAGAATGTCTAAAGAACACATTAAGAACTTAGCATACTCAAAGGGTTACTTGGAATGGTATATTGGGGAGGAATGTGTGGCACATATGAAGCTTGAGGTGGTGTATACAAAGGCACATAAGATTGGTGAGGTTAGACCTACTATTCTTCAAGGCTTTTTAGCTTATCCTTAGTGATTTGAATATAACCACTTACATCCATCATCTTACCTATGATATTGTTCTAATTTACTCTCTCAAATGGTGTCCATTCTTCTTTCACTTGTTGTAATGACTCCCTCACATAATGGATCTAGTGAGTAGAGACATCTTGGCCATAATAATTTTGTGAGCACAATTCTAATGCATGCTTGTTAAGGCTTACTAAAGTTATCTTAAGTTCTGGTATGGATGGCTCATGATAGGGTTGGTAAGGAATAGTATTATGATGGGCTTGTGTCCATATAGAGGATTAGGGCAATACTCTTGCATTTATGACTAATATAGGTCCTCATATTACTTGTGAGGATCATAAGGAAGTTAAGATCCATTATCTTGATAATAAGAATCATGATAAACTTAACAAGGCTCCTCATAGCTTTGAAAAAAAATCTTAGTATGGATTATAGGCATTATATGGATCATGAGGACTAAATTGGGGTTGATGATAAGGAGGTGGATAATAGGGGTATTCACCATAGTTATCCATATTAACCTCATATATTAAATGAGATGAAAGAGATGACTAAAATATATAATGAGACATACTTGGTCTACTCATAACCAAAATATTTCATTTGAATTCACCATTGGTACTAATTTTCTTACTTCCAAAAGCTGATAAGAAGAAAGACACACAATGGTCTTTCCACTCTTTTGGACCTTTGTCCCATGGGGCATGCTAAAACTATTAGAGATATAGATTTCACTATAGCTCAGCAAGGGATTATTCAAGCCCTCTACCCAAATCTAGCTCAACATGGTACTAACCCTAGGCTATGGGTATTCTATAATGGGGTTAAACCTCTAGGATTTTTAATGAGGATATCTCCTCAGATGCACCCTTTTACTCATTTTCCACTACTAAAACCTATCAATGACTAGAGAAAAGGAAGAGAGAGAGAGATAACATGAAAAAAAACCTAAGATAAAGATGGTGATGCACCTAAATGATGGTTAATCCACTCTATTTGAATTTTAAAACATAAATGAAATAAGTAAAAGACTAGATCTAAGATTCCAAATATCTATCATACATTAGAATTTCATGCAAAAGTTCACCGAATGATCAAAAGATGAGGGAAATGATAGAGAGGTATAATTCAAGTGTTGGAAATATGATTGTCATTGATGTTAAAAGGGACACTATGGATGCCATTGATGTCAAAAGGATCATGCAAGATTGATGGAGACAAGAGCATGTTTCATAGTTGTATTATGAAAAGTTATCATGATTTTATAGAGACCATTTATGGATGTTTAAAGTCAAATAGATAGAAGATATATTATGGTTTTTTCATATAAATTATATAGATATGGTCCATAGGTTTAAGGGAGAAGGAATGAGCTTATTATTGATTTATTTAGCTCTCAAACATTATAGGGTTTCATACTAAAATCCTAAGGGCTTAGCCATGGCATCGACAAGCAAAGTTCTATTTTAATGTTGACTTGGTATAATCAAGAACTAGTAACTTGAGTTACAACATAAGTCTATATTGTCATTAAGAAACCAATCCTTTGACCTAATAATTACTAACTCTAAATAATGATCAAAGGACTATTATTTTCCTAAGTCTAAGACTTAATATATGTCCCAGCTTGATCAATGACCTACACTTCATTGTACACAGATGATCCAATGAATAAAAGCAAACTCAAAGTGTCAAAGGTCCCTCTAAGTGAAAGTGTTAATGCTAAGTCTCACAAGCACATGAGTCTATTAGATATAGGACCAATGAGAGTGAGTCTGTTAAAGATAAATATCAATCTATTTAGAAGATTAATGGTTAGCACTTAATCAAAAATTAGAGATATAATGGAGTGTGATGAAGTCAAATTATCAAAGGCTCCTCTGAGTAAATGTGCTATTGACAAGTGTCACATTCATGGAGCTTGTCATACATAGACCCAATGAGTGTAAGCTTGTCAAAGTTAATGCTCAATCTTATTAGAAGATCTGATAGTTTGTGGGTGATCATGCAAAGGAGATCCAATGAAGTGAATATATGTAAATGCTATAAAGTTCTCAATATTTATTGACATAGTGTCAAGTTAAAGATTGAGTAGGTTTGAGAAGATTAATAGAGGGAAAGCGATCTAAAGATATAGGAAGTAGTGATATGGGATAAAGATCTCAATGTTTAATGTATTCATAGAGATAAAGAACCTACATCTTTGGAGATGTAATGAGATGTAGAAGCTTGGATTAGGGTGATTGATGGGCATATTTTAAATATGATAAAGCTAATGGATAGTGTGATCCTGTTAGAAGGTGATTAAATAGATGCATTATAAATTTGAGTCATCTAAGTGTGGACCATAAAATTGTGGTGTCAAAGGAAAGATCAATGATCAACATTTAAATTCATGTCTAGAAAAATGGTTAGTTGTAGGAACATGTAATAACTAACATATATGTTCTATTTCCTGACACAAATAATGAGATTGATTAATCCAACTAATCAAATCCACATTAAAGATCTTGTGCATCAAAATTTGAGTCTAATAGATGCTATAGATAGTAAATAGACCTATAATTATGACATGATGCATGGAATCAAGATGAAAAAAACTTACAGTCCAAGTCATAATGAACTAGATTCTAAAATTAGCATGATGTATTGCAGTCCAAGTGTGAACACATAGAAGATATGGTAACCTAGATAATTTTTTTATAAATATGATATATAGGATAAAGGAAAATATAGCTAGAGCAATTTATTTTTCTATTGATCCAAATTGAATATAGATAGAGGAAGAGAGAAAAAGCCAATGAGGTGTGTCAAATATAAAATTATAAAGACACAAAACTAGAGGGGGAAAAGAATATCAAAGTGATTGGTGAAGCTAATTACATGTTTCTAATAGAGACATATCTAGACACAAGACCAGTTAAATAGAGAGGAGTAGAGAGGAAGAAAATAACAAAGAGAATGTGCAGAGTATGATCAAATGAAAATTATAACTATAACAAAGAATAAAGATCTAGATTCATTTATAAATCTAATTTTTAAATTGGAGTTGTAGCTCCATAGAAAATTTTGATAGGTAGATGCCATTAGTTAAGTTGAGTGTGTGCTTAGATTAGGGAGTGGGTGTTTGCTTAGAGTTGGTGCTTTTAAATTATGGGATTGGTATCTCCTTAAGATTGATGTCCTTAAACATTATAACAAATGAGGTTTTCTAGTGAGGATTTGAATTTTGAAGTTGGATTAGAATATTACATTCTAGTAGCTATTCTCACCATGGTTTTCCCCTTTGGGTTTTCCATGTATAAATCTTGTGTCATGTGTATTTATGTTTATATAATATTTACATATTTTATTTGGTCTACATAGATATTTAATCTATTATAAAAGGTATTAAAGGATCAATTTTATTTCATATACTAATTCACCCCCTCTCAATATCTAGTTGTGTTCTAAAAATTGGTATCAGAGCCTAGGGTTCCTTGAAAGAAGCTTAATTAGCTCAGGTAGATCTTGGAATAGTGAACACAATGGTTAGTCAAGAAGGATCTTCATCAAACAAAGCACCTCTCTTTGATTGATCTAACTATGCATTCTGGAGCATAAGAATAGAAGATTATTTATATTCATTAGGTTTTGATATATGGATGTATGTATTAAATAGATATATAGCCCTTGCTACAAATCCTACTAATCAGGATACCAAAAAGGCATATGAGATCAATGCTAAGGCAAAAAATGCTATTATTTATGGACTGTTAAACTTAGAGTTTATCAAAGTGATACAGTGTTAAAATTCTCAAGATATATAGAATAAAATAAAGAGCATCTATAAAGGAGATGACAAGGTAAAGCAGGCTAAACTACAAAATTACAAAGGCAAGTTTGAGAGTCTTAAGATGAATGAAGAGGAAAATATTGTAGACTACCTCCTTAGGGTAGATGAAATAGTTAATGCAATTAGAGGTCTTAGAGAAGAAACAAAAGAGTCAATCATTTTCAAAAAGGTTTTAAGATCTTTTCCATCAAGATACTATTATAAAATATCTATAATAGAAGAAGCAAGAGATCTAGATAGACTCATTATTGATGAGTTATATGGGACCTTCATAGCCTATGAGATGAGAATGGGAGAGACAAACATGTTCAAGAGAGAAGTTACATTCAAAGTATCCAAGAAAGTAAAGGAAGAAACATCAACATTTGAATCTAAGCAGACTGATGAAGAAGAAGCTAACATTGTTAGCAGACTAAAGAGAGGATTTGGAAAGTATAGAGGTAAGTTACACTTCAAATGCTTTAACTATGGTAAAGTATGACATTTTTTTGCTAAATTCCCCTCATAATAAAAAGGATAAATTTAATCAATTTGATAGTATAAAAAAGGTAAAACCCTACTATCCCAAGAAGAAGAACTTCTTCAAAAATAAGAAAGGTCTATACAAAAAAGAAGATAGTGAATCAATGAAAGATAGTGATAGTTCAAATGATGATCATGACTGTGTTTTTGTGGCTAAGTGAAATTAATCCCTATTCATGATATTAGGATCAAATTATATAAATCTAGATCAAGATGAATTTGAAGATTCAAATGAAGAAGAAGAAGGTGAAGTGGATCTAAAATATGAGGTCATATGTTCTCTACAAGATATTGATAAGCTAAAAAAAGAGAACTCAAAAAAAAAAAAATCTTAGATAAAAGGAAATTGAGAAAATGTCTAAAAGTCTTGAGAAATTTGATTAGATGGTAATTAGACTAAAGACACAAGTTTTAGTGGCTAAAATAATAGAAGATGTAGTTAAAATGTAACTATAATCTAAATCTGGGGAATGTGTAAAGCTTGAGGTAGAAATAGTGGCTTTGAGAAAAGAACTTGAAAAATTCAAAGGTTGACTAAATAAAAGTCTGAAGTTGATAGGAGGATTAGACATTGCTTATGAACTAATAAACTCTCAAAATCCCTCAAAAGAGAGATAAGGTCTTGGTTTTGAAATGGGAAAAAATTCCTCAATAGTAAATCTACTAACCTATATAAAAACTTCAAAGAAGAAGGAGAATCAAGAGAAAAGAAAGAGAAAGATTTAAAGGATACAAAGAAAAAATCAAACACAACTAATGTAAAGAAATCTAAACTTGAAAATAAGTTCGAAGAGAAAAAGAAGACAAAGGTAGATGATGTTGATGGATACAACAAGCTAAGAAACTTGAAGAAGCCACAGCTTAGAAGAATTCCTCATGCTTTACCAAGAAATGCTATGACTAGGTATTCCTCATTTTTTATGGTTATTGTTATAGCTATAATCATTTTAGTCATAATGCTAGTAATTGTAGAGTTTTAACTAAAAGAAGAATCAAAAATTTAAACAAAACCTCATTTACACCATTGGTAGATACAAATGTAATGTGCTATAATTTCAATAACTTTGGTCACATAGCTAAACATTATAGAACTAGATTTGTAAGATTAAAAGTATACAATGTAAAGAAAGACATACCTTCTAGTGTGAGATAAGGTTCACAATTTTTTGAAAAGAATCTAAATAAGAAACCCAAAGATGTGTAGGGAGTGAAAAATCAATCCAAATTGCTCAGACTGCACTCCATGCTAAGGAGAAAAATTTATAGGTAATCTACAGTGTCTACTCAAAGCATATGACTAGCGACAAGAGGAAGTTCACTCCATTGAGAAAATGTAAGGAAGGATTTGTCATCTTGGGAGACAACATAGAAGTAAATATAGAAGGTAAGGGAAAATTGAACATAGATGGTAAAATATTTACATATGATGTCCTTTATGTTGAAGGATTAAAGCATAATCTTCTAAGTGTCAGCTAAATATGTGAAAATAGATATAAGGTCAAATTTAATGCAAAAGGCTATGAGTTAAGGATATCTATAAGAATAGTTTCAGAAGGGAAAAGGGCTAAAAATAATATCTACAATATTATTGAAGTAAATGGAAATATTTGCCTCATGGGAAAGATTAATGATAGTTGGTTATGGAATAGGAGAAAGGGTCACATCAAATTTGATAACCTAGTCAAAGTAAGCTCAAATAAGTGTGTAAGACATATACCCAAGATAACCAAACTTACTAATACTACCTACAAGGATTGTCAACTAGGTAAGTAGACAAGTGTCAAATTTCAAAAAAAGGAGTATGTAACTATAAAGCCTTTACAATTAATTCATATTGATCTTTGAGGTCCTACCAAGACAAGAGGATCAAAAGGAGAGAGATAATTCATGCTATTTGTAGATGATTACTCAAGAATGACATGGGTAACATTTTGTAAGGATAAGTCATAACCTTTGAGAGATTGAATATAATTAGATCCATGGTTGAAAATGAGATTGGATGAAAAATTAAATGCTTAAGATTTGATAAAGGTGGAGAATTAAACTCAAATTAATTCATAGAGTATTATGAGAAGCATCAGATCAAAAGTCATTAATATGTAACAAGGACTTCATATTAGAATAGAGTTATTGAAAGAAAGAATAGAACTATCAAGGAAATGGCCATAACAATGTTAAAGGAGGCCTAGTTACCTGATGGATATTGGAGAGAAGTATTCCAAACAATAGTATACATCTTATATAGAGTTCAATTGAGGTTAAATAGTGACAAAACTCCATATGATCTATGATATGAAAATCCTACCTCTGTTAAGTAATTTAGACTGTTTGGAAGCAAATGCTACATTAGAAGAAAGGAAGACAAATTGGGAATCTTTAAATCAAGATGTGATGAAGGAATATTTCTTGGTTATTCTACTCAAATCAAATCCTATGTATGTTAAAGTAAGAGGCTACACAATATAGTGGAGAACTTTAATGTCAAGGTTAAAGAAGGCATAAAACATGTTGAACCTGATAAGGAAACCAATAATGAAGAGTTAATTCTTGAATAAAAAGTAGATATTGAAGAGGTTAAGGAAAATAATGAAAAAGCATCTCCAATATTTGTTCAAAAGGATCATCCTAAAGAGTAGATAATTGACAATAAGAATGAAGGAGTTCAGATAAGGGGAAGAGCTATAATGAACAAGGAGCAAGAAAGTTTTTCTCTAATGTCTAAAATTGAGCCTAAGAGCTATGTTAAATCCAACAAAGATAAAAATTATCTAAAATCAATGGAAGAATAATTGAACTAAATATAAAATAAGAAAGCTTGGAAATTAGTTACAAGACCCTCAAACAAGAATGTGATAGGAACAAAATGGGTGTTAGAAATAAGCTCAATGAGGATGGAGATGTTATAAGAAATAAAATGAGATTGGTTTGTAAGGGATATGTAAAATTAAAAGGCATAGACTTTGAGGAAACATTTGTTCCAGTTGCTAGATTGGAAGGTATAAGAATATTTATAGCATTCCTTGTTTATAAGAAGTTTAAAGTTTATCAAATGGATGTAAAGTTTGCTTTCTTGAATGGGAACCAAGAAGAAGAAGTCTATATTGAACAAATAGAAAAGTTTTAGTTTTCAAATGAAGAATATTATGTGTGTAGACAAAGAAAGTAATGTATGGTCTAAAATAGGAACCTAGAGCATGGTATTCAAAATTGGACCAATATATACAACAATAAGGTTTTAACTAAAGATGTGCAAACAATTATCTTTACTTTAAATTAGAAGGTGAGCATATGTTGATTATTGTTATTTATGTAGATGATGTCATCTATGGTGTTAGAAATAAAAAAATTTCCAAAGAATTTTCTACACAAATACAAAGTGAATTTGAGATGTCTATGCTAAGAGAACTTTCCTTCTTCCTTGGTCTACAAATAACACGATTTGATGAAGGGATATTCATATCCCAAAACAAGTATGAAAATTAGATGCTCAAAAAATTTAGAATGGAAGATAGCAAACTGGTTAGTACTCCTATGATAATTAGATGCAAGTTAAGAAAATATGATGATTTCCTTGATGCAAGTCAGACTATGTATAGATCAACGATAGGTAGCTTACAGTACCTAACTACATCAAGACTAGATATAATGTAAGTAGTGTGCATGTTTACTATATTTTAGGATGATCCTAAAGAGTCACATGTCAATGTAGTGAAAATAATCTTGAAATACATCAAGACCACAATTGACTATGGCCTATGGTACCCTACAAGTGAAGATTTCACTTTGACAACATAAATAGATGCTGATTGGGTAGGATTTGTGGATGATAGAAGAAACACTAGTTTTGGCACATTTTTCCTTGGAAACAAACTTGTTTCATGGCTAAGTAAAATGCACGAGTCAGTTACTCTTTTTACAATAGAAGTAGAGTATGTAGTAGTAGTGACATGTTTCACTCAAGTCTTGTGGATGAAGTAAACACTCAAGGACATCAAGGTTGAGAAAACATCACCTACTTATATTATTTTTGATAATTAAAGGCCTATAAATATATCAAAAAATCTAGTGATGCATTTAAGAATCAATCACATATCAATCAAGTATCACGTAAGAGAAATGGTTGTAGATCAAGAGGTCACAATAGAGTATGTGCCAACTAAGGACTAGATTGTAGACATATTCACAAAACCTCTTCCCAAGGAATAATTTGAATATTTGAGATAGAATTTTGGAGTGTCAGCTCCTACACAACATCACTAAATAACTAGTGATAGGGCATGAGTCTAGGGGGAGTCTCATGGAATCATTTTTTTCCCTAGAAGAAGAGAAAAAGTTAATTCAGGTATGTATACTTCTAAAAATTATTAATGATTTGAAAGTTAAAAATTCTTGGACAAAATAATTTATCTAATAAATGGGGAGAAATATTTAGGAAAATAGTCAGCTACAGTCCCTTTTCCATTGATGTGAAAGGGGGAGAAAAAGGTGCAAACGCTCTCTATAGGAAAAAGAGAAAAATGTTCTCTACAAAAGTGCAAATTTCAAAGAAGAATAATAAGTGTCCAAATTGAGTATTAGGAAAATGTGCCATTTTCTAAGTGGGAACAAGTTTGGTATGAACAACTTCAATTCATACTTATTAGAAGCCAATGCAAGCAATGTTAGAGAAGGATCAAATTATTAGAAGTTCAGAACATTAAGTTTACATCAAAGAATTTAGTTTGCCATCAATGCCAAAGGGGGATATTGTTTGCAATATGATTGTAATTGATGTTAAAAGGGACACTATGGATGTCATTAATGTTCAAAGGATTAGGCAGGATTGATGGAGAGAAGAGCATGTTTCACAGTTGTACTATGCAAAGTTATCATGCTTTTATAAAAATCATTTATAGATGTTTAAAGTCAAATAAATAGAAGATACGTTATGGGTTTTTCATGTACCCTCTATAAATATGGTCCATAGGTTTAGAGGAGAAAGAGTGAGCTCATAATTGATTTATTTAACTCTTAGACATTATAGGGTTTCACAATACAATTCTAAGGGTTTAGCCATGACATCAACAAGAAAAGTTCTATTTTAATGTTAACTTGGTATAGTCAGGAATTGGTAACTTAAGTTACAACTTAAGTCCCAATCATCATTAAGAAATTGGTATCTTGACCTATCAATTACTAACTCTGAGCAATGATTAAAGGTCTTTATATTTTTTTAAATCTAAGACTTAATATATGTCCCATCTTGATCAATGGCCTGTACTTAATTATACACAGATAGTCTAATGAAGCAAAGAGAAGTCAAAGTATTAAAGGTCCCTATGAGTAAATTCACTAATGCCAAGTGTTACAAGCACATGAGTCTATCAGATAAAGAACCAATGAGAGTAAGCCTATCAAATATAAATATCAAACTACTTAGAAGATCAATTGTTAGTGCTTAATCAAACATTGAAGATACAATATATCACAATTAAGTCAAATTATCAAAGGTTCCTCTAAGTAAATGTTCTATTGATAAGTGTCACTTCACAGAGCTTTCTAGATAGATACCTAATGATCATAAACTTGTAAGAGTTAATGATTGAGCTTGTCAAAAGATTTGATGGTACATAGGTGATCATGTAAAGGATATATAATGAAGTGAATGGACTCAAGTGATATAAAGTGCTTGATGTTTATTTACATAGTGGCAAGTTAAATACTAAGAAGGTTTAAGAAAATTAATGGAGTGAAAGTGATCCAAAGATATAGGAAGTAGTGAGATGGGATAAAGAGATTGGCATTTAAAGTCTCGATAGAGATAAAGAATGTGTATATTTAGAGATTTAATGGCATGCATAATCTCAGATCAAGAATATAAATAGGTTCATTTTAAAGATGATGAAGCTAAAGTTTGAAAGCATACAAATATCTAATAAATAGTGTGATCTTGTTAGAAGGTGATCAAATGGATGTGTTTTACAATTAAGTCATTTGAGTGTGGACCATTATATCATGGCACTAAAGTAAATATCAATGAATGACATTTAAATTCATGTATAGACAAATGATTAGTTATAAGAACATATAAGAACTTGCATATAATCTCTATATCTTGACATAGATAATGAGATCAATTGATCCAACTGATCTAATATAAATTAAAGAGCCTATGCATCAAAACTTGAGTCTAATAGATGATATAGATATTAAAGAGACCTAAAATTATGACATGATGCATGGAGTTGAGACATAAGAAACTTATATTCCAAGTCATAATGAACTAGAGTCTAGAATTGGCATCATGTGTTGCAGTCCAAGTGTGAACACATAGAAGATATGGAACTCTAGATCATTTGTTTATAAATATGATATCTATGAAAAAATAAAATGTAACTAGAACAATTGATTTTGATATTGATCCAAATTGAATATAGATAAAGGAAGAGAGAAAAATACAATGAGGTATGTTAAATAGAAATTCATAAAGACATAGAACCAGAGGGGAAAATGAAGTGCAAAGTGGATAGTGAAGCCAATGAAGTGTTTTAAATAGAGACATATCTAGACACATGACTAATGGAATAAAGAGGAGCAGAGAAGAAGTAAAGCACAAAGAGAATATGCAGAGTATGATCAATTTTAGATTAGAGATATGACAAAGAACAAGGATCTAGATTCATGTATGAATCTAATTTTTAAATTAGAGTTATTGATCCATAGAAAAGTTTTATAGGTTAATGCCATCAGATAACCTAAGTGGGTGCTCAGATTAGGGAGTGGGTGATTCCTTAGAGTTATTAAATTAGGGGATTGGTGTCTCCTTAGGATTTGTATCCTTAAACATTGTAACCAGTGAGGTTTTCTTATAAGGCTTTGAACTGTGAGGTTAGATTATAATAGTATCTTCTAGCAACTATTCTCATCATGGTTTTTCCCGTTGGGTTTTCTATTATAAATATTATGTCATATGTATTTATGTTTGTATGATATTTAAATATTTTATTTGATATTTATATATATTTAATATATTCTAAAAGGTGTTAAAGGAACAATTTTAATTCATATACTAATTCACCCCCTCTTAGTATCTAGTTGTGTTCCAACAATAAAACAGTTACTAGTTAAAGTATCCACATGCATGTTTCAATCAAAATATATAAAACACTAAACATGACCTACATAATAATATTACCTAATAGCTAGGTGATATTATGACTTGACAAGGGAGATGATTATACCACATATGTAAATCAAATGACATGTACACACTATACTAGAATAATGAAAATTGAAAATAGTCTTGTGTTCATATCAAGAGGTTATAAGCTCAATCTTGGCAGAGTCTATTCATGCCTAAGAGAGGGAATAGAGGGATCATTTTTAGGCTCAAAATTCTCTATATATAGTATAAAATGAGATAAATATGGAAACAATGCGTAGGAGATTGGAGAAAGGAACCTCGTCATGTGGTGGTAACTCATTGATTGCTTTCTACATATGTGTCTTCTTCCAAACAACTAGTCTTTTATTTCTCAAATAACCTTCAAGATCCTTTCATTGGTTGAGATATCCCACTATAAGATAAGGGTTTTTTCTACATGATGAAAAAAATTATTTGAATAAAATAAATGACCATAATTGCTTCTCTAACTACCAGTTCTCCACCTTGGGATCCTATGCCCACTTGACTTATGAGGATCAAATACTCAATTCACAAATGGATAGTTGCATACCATGAATGGTGGTTAGTAACTTATTTATAGAGGAGGAAGCTATGTTAATATAATATACCCTTTATATTAATCACATATCTACTCTATTTTCATATCTAGATCATATGCCCATTTTATAGATGAAAAACCAATCTAACATTATTGGTTTTCCTATAGTCATTATGTTGATGTAGACTTATAGAATGCACACCCTCTTTCTTGATCCAAATATGTCTAAATAAACCCATTATATAATTATGAGAACCAAGAATTCATCATATGCACAAATATTTCTTGTAAGAATGACGAAAACAATCATAAAATGAATCTTGCATGTCACAAATCTTTGAACTAGAGGTCTATATTTAGCATTAATGGTGATAAATTTATGTTATTTATACCTAAATTCATCAATTTGTCCCTTTAATGGAATTTAACTGAGCTCTAATGGTATAAAAAAGACCCCTACAAGACTTGTTTGCTTTGGTTGAAAAATTGCCTTTTGGTTCAACTTTATTCATCAAATATTTCTTGGGCCAATTAAAATGCTCAAACTTATCTTTACTCTTATTAGCCTCATATATCCTTGTTATCAGATCCTAACTCTTTGACCTTGCTCACTCTGTTGATCTTTATTTCTATGATTAAATGCACTCCATCGATCTTCTATCATCTTTAACATGCTCATGCCATTTGCCAATCATGAATTGATATCAAGATCCCATTATTAGTCTACTATTTTACATAATTATGCCATGTGGTAGCCTCTCAAGATCCTTGACCTTTTGGCTCATTTCACATCATCGATCTCCCTTGGTAAGAATTAATGCTAACCATTGGATCTACTTGTATTTGAAAACAAATGGCTATTTACTATGGTCTAAATTTGATGTATGTGTGAACATAATTTGACATCCATGAGACTATAATTGATCTTTATGTGAATGTAAAATTTAAGACCCTAATGGTTTTTTCCATAGATTAAATAACATCTCCCATTTTTTGACCAACTTTAAAGGCTTGGATCTAGAAGTGAAAATGTCATGGAGGCACCAGAATTGTAAAAGATTTTCTTGATATTGAAAGGATTATGACCACTTGATCCACTAGTTCTAGGAGATTTCTAAGTGTGTTTTAAAAATGTTTAAATGAGATACCTTATGTGTTCTACATGACATCCATGCACTTGTCACTGATCATTTGAACCTAAATGACTATTTCCCAAGGGTTGAATTCAATGCTCATGCAACCATCTTACTTTGCATGGCTAACTTTAAGGACTTATATCTTGAGATATCAAGATCATCAAGACATGAAACTTGAAAATAATATTCCAAGAATGACTAAATTTGATTGTGCGTGCTCCTTTAGTCATGAGAGACTTCTTGAGATAATTTATAAAATGCACAAACATGTTGGTTCGTTCATTCCTACATGATGTCTTGGTGACAATCTAGCCTCTCAAAGCTTATACAAATTATTTGATGATTTATCCAAATAGGAACTTTTCTCATCTAATAAATTGATTAAAAGAGCTAGGTATGTGGGCCAAAATGGTCAATAATTAATTTAGGTTAGAAGAAAGCATCTATTTACATATATGTTATCTAGCTAAGTGATTCACCACCCATAGAACAAGACCCTGATATTAAAGAGCTGATATTAGATCAACCTACAACTGAAGAAAAAAAGGCTTCATGTGAGGAAGTATCTCATGTATCATAATGATGAGTACATCAAGGAGAAAAGAAGTGCCATAAGGATTAGATCTAATAATAGCAAGTTGAGCAAGCATTCCACCAAGTTGAAGAAGATGAGGCCTAGAAAAATTCCCATGACATATAATCTCAATGCCAAGAGGCTATTGAGGAAACAAGGAAGGTGGAAGAAACTATTGATGTATAAAATTAGGTGTAGGGGGCACACTAGAAAAATATGGATGAACAATAGAGGAATAAAGAGGCTACACTCATAGTCAAGACCAAGATAGAAGTAGACAAATAATAAAAAGACATAGAGGCACACAAAAATAAGTTTTTAAAGGATGCCACTCTCACCCAACAATAATATAATGAATATACAAGGAAGAAGAAAGAATAAGAAGCTGAAGCCTTGTGTAAATAAGGCTCAAGAACATGAAGAAAAATTTATTTTAGTAAAGGCACAATCTGATCTAAAAGCATAGGCATAGGTCAAGGCCAAACAAGACAAGTATATTATGCTTGAAGAGTATAAAAAGGAAGAAGATCGTGTACATAAAAAATAGTCATAAGAATAAGAAAAGAAAAAAGTAGAGGAAAAAGAACATAAAAAGAAAGGTGAGTAAGAGGAGCTAAATTAGAAAGAAGCAAAGGAAGCAAAGATAAAATAAGATAGAGACATTGTGTAACAATTGAAGACTAAATAAGATGCCAAGGTATAACAACATCAAGTACCTAAATAATAATAACAATATGGGTTGAAGCAACCAGTCCAAGAAGAAGACAAATCCATATCTATAACAAGTGAGCAACAACCGATCTTGCCTTCTAGAGGATTATAGATTTAAGAAATTCTAACTTTGGGTGCTATGCACACCACCTTTTACCTTCCAATTATGAACATGCCATACCCTGATACTCTAGATACTACAATAACTTTGGAAATCTTATGAATTTAGTAAGAACCATCATTAGATGTTTCTAGGTTACCATTGATGAAGCAGTTGGAAGGTCCTATGACATTCTAGGAGTCCATCACATAGAAGATCACCTTTATGGAGTAGGAAGTTGATCAAACCAAGGCTGACAACATTGAGTTATAGACCCAACTATAGGAAGTTGAAAAAATCATCTAGGATACTTATCTAGATTTGATCACTCATGTAATTAGGGACCAAGTAATGTCTGACTAATGTATAATAAAGACACTTGTCTCTAAGTTAACAATAGATTAGTGTGAAACAAATAAACTATGAGAATTGGTAACATTGGGCCAAGATTTCAAGGTTGAGGATGACATACTCATCAATATTATGGAGGAGTACCAAAGTATGCTTGACATTTCCATAGTTTAAGCCCAATAGGTCACACACAACTTGCTTGATTGGAAGCAATAGTTGGATACTAAATTGACCAATTCCAACCTAGAGTTTAAAAAATCTACAACAACTAAATCAACCATGGAAATAAAAACTAAAATTATGGAGGATATGGATGGAGCATTCCAAGAATCATTAAATGTCATGTATAATGTGTGTGATAACTTTTTAGAATGGTAGAGACAACTATTGCATAATTATTTTACTGGCCTTCAAGCTCAAAGACACACAGACAAGATAGAATAGTTGAGCAGAGATATTTAGATAAGGATTGTGAACATAAAATCCACATTGAGCATCACTAAGGATTCATAACCCAAGCATATCATTAGCTATCAAACTCTATTGTGCACCCTACTGTATTTGATACAAAAAGTGATGATGGATTGGAATGCATATAAAATAGATCTGACTCCTTTCACCAACTTAATTATGTATATTATGAATACACCTACCTATATTATACCTCTAAAGCTCCATGAAATCATCACATAGTGAAAATTTGCTTAGTCTTAGTGTAAGGACTCTTCCAATCAACCTTTGTTTGTGTCCATGCCACCACCTTCAAGTTGAGTATTGTATAAAGTACAAAATTTGAAATTTTTTTATAAAATTTTATATTCGGGAAGGCTTAGTAAGATAAGTGGGTCAAGGTTGTTGAAAATTCATAAAGGGAATCCACTTAGTTATGATAGCCTATTGAAAACTCACAAATGGTGATAGGTTGCTACTTTACTTAATTGAAAACCCAAAAGAGTGGCTAAGTAGTGTGGATGAGATGAAAATTAGAAATGACACCTTGAGAGATTACTACAAATCTTAGTGGTCCAACCATTTATCCAGATCCATGTAACTTGTGCATTCTATAATATCCTATGATGTTATCTTAGGATGAGACAACACTTTAAGTATGATAAAGTGTTAGTAGAAGAACATGGATTGTAAATTTGTGTAGGATATTTGTCTGATATTCTTATGTTGTGCACTCATTTTATCATTGTATATCCTAGTTTGTCTTATCTTCATGAGTTTTAATAATATAAAATATGAATATACTTTTCTTTTGTCATCAAGTACTAGAAGAAGATGAACAATCATTTATTATAAATGTTTATATATACTTCTATTTGTAAGAAGAGGGTTGTGCTTTTAGAAGAGATCAATAGAGATTATCTGGTTATGGTTACCTATATGATTTCTCATTATTTTATTTTTGTGTGCTCTCATATGTAATGTCTTGGTTACTTTCTATCTTAACTATTCTAAATGCATTATTTTAGTTTATACAATACTAGTTCTTAAATTTCTCAATAACGTAAAATAATCAATGCATCTTATGTTTCTATCATCCAGTTTCTTGTATTTTATGATAAAATATTATGTGCATATGAAGTATCTCATAGATATACTCATAATTATCATTTTTTAATGCTTCAGTAACCTCTACTAACAATATCCATCTCCCAAAATAGTTCCATTAAACTTGGGTTTATTAACCTTTTTCATGTTGCATGCCAATTCTATAGCTAGTCAAGCCATTACATCATGTGGTCCTTGTTTATGCCTCTACTAATGAAGATGTTCATAGTCATTAATATTATCTTCAATTTATTCTTGAGTGTTATCCTCTTTATGACCATGCAATTTTTTATCTAGGGTTGTGATTCAGTCCCTAGTCTCTTGCATGGTTACAAATATTTGGTCCAACTTTGTAGCTTGCTTAGTGACAAACTAAATTGGATCAAGAAGGGGTTAAATATTATAAGTAAAATCACTTATGGTATCTTTTTCACCATTTTTATTCGTAATTATCATGATAATATGTTACATTATTAGACATATTAATTCCTAGATTTTGAGCCTCAACTCTGATACCATAATGTAACAACCCCATTAGGTTTTATTAGAATATAATATTTTTTACAAATTAATTATACATATTAAACATATATATATATATATATATATATATTTCACAATGAAAAATATAATTAGTGATATTTAACTAATTATATTTATTATTTAACCAATAGGTTTATAGCTAATCCACTTAGCTAAGGATCACCATGAACACATATAATAATTATGAACAAAGCTGATTAACAATAATTACTGCATCTAATCATAAATAAAATATTAAAAATTGAGTCAGGAATAATACAACATTATATCCACTACTATAAAATTATAATGTATAAATTATATAATTTTTATTAATACATAATAATATTTCAACTAATAAAACATGATACAAATCTCAATGGATAAGAGTCTTCATGACTCAAGTGTTTTCAGGATTCAAGTATCAATATGTAATCTCAAGTGTAATCCCTAGTATAGTACTCTAGCTGGGAGGGAGAGAATCATTCAAGTGATTTTCCATACCAAAGATAGACCTTAAATCCTCTATATTATCTACCAAATAAGGGGATGACCCTCCCTTTAAGGATGGGTAGATAATGATGATGCAAGAGTCCAAAGTAACAGATAAGAACTTATGTGTTAAAATATCTAACAAAAAATGTGTACCTTAAAGAAATATGTTCTAATATGATATCACACAAATATGAAAACTATATCAGCATATGAAATTATAATTTTTAATTAAAACATTACTTTGGCCAAATTTTTCAATAATTAGTGATCTCTAGGATCAGTCAATTTCATACACACCAATCATTTGGATTAAACCTCATCTTGCATTGATGGCACTAATTGAGCTAGTGACATCCATACACTACTTATTTATGGTCATGAATGTGAGATTTGGTAAAACTATATAATAATATAAAAACTAGTAGATTTTTGATCATAGTCATTCATGTTTGGTTGTAGTTGATGTCAAAGAGAGCATGTTGTAGTAATGAATTAATGACAAATGATAAGATCGATAGCTTGGAGAGATATGTCATATTTGTAGGTCTATAAGGATAAAGAAGAAGTTTTGAGGCATCCATAGATGTCTTGGTGAAGTTTTGGTGTGTCAATTGATCATTTTGAATGAAAAACATGCATCTTATAACATAAGAAAAGCCATAATATCATTGCACATCATGCACATATGTATGAACTAGAAAATTTGTGAATTTAATTTAGGCACTCAAAAATTCAACTAAGGTCAAAGGTTTTCATGGAGATGTTTTATAATGTACCCTAAAAATTTTTACTCTTGAAGTGTTTTCTATCTCAAGTTATAAACCTTCAAAACTGCTCTTGTAGATTGTGATGGGCCAGAGACCGTCAAGTTTAACTTTGTTGAAGTTTGAGGTCACCAGTCAATAGATCTAATGGTGAGTGTTCATCTTCCAGATATTGATCCAATGGTATGCATGAAGTAAAATTATCAAAGGTACCTATGATTAAAAATGCTAATGAAAAGTGTCTCTATATATTTGATCTAATACAAGATCAATGATTCATGGGTGTTTGTAATATCAAAAATTGATGGTGTAGGTTGAGTCAAAAGTCAAATGTGTACAAGGAACATAGACCTACCAAGTGGCATAATCATGGGATCTCTAATGTAAGACCAGCGGTGAGCATTGTAAGATAAAGATTGAGCTAATCAAAGGAGATAGATGGTGTGTATTTGTACATAGTTTCTAAGAAGCATGAGATGATGTTAATGTGCTTGATGTTTAGTGTTTGTATAGTGACAATTGGAATTTAAATATTCAAATTAATGAGGGAAAACTAGTGCTTATATTTTGAGATATAAATTTTGATCCAAGATGAATTTCTTGATGAATTAAAAATAAAATTTGTAAAGGACTCCAAAGTGAATATATTAAATCTAGTTATAAGGCCTACGTGCTTATACAATCAAAGTTATGGAGATTAAAAGTTGACAATGTGTGTGACCATGTTCTACAAGTGACCTGAGAAGGATAATTGAGTTATTCTTGATAGTGTTTTGATGTATCAAAATGATATAACTATTGGAGAGTGTCATATAATCAATGAGGATCATATTTATGGATTTTTGAAGTTTGGCCAATCCATATTAGTATGAATAAAGGGTTAGAAGTTGACTATTTATTCATTCATGGTGTTCTTATGTAAAAAATAATGTTTGAGAAATGTATGCTTTAAAAAAAGAGTGTTATGGAAGAAGTAATAAATTAAAGATGTTTTAAGGGTTATATGGAATGGAACCATATAGTTTAAATTGAATTTATATTCTTAATTTGATTGATGGAGTGCTAAATGGGTGAATAGGTCTCCATGAGACCTATAAGGGACAATAAGGCCTAATTGAATGGTGTAGCTACTTAAGTGTGACCCATGGATGCTATGGATAACTTGTGAGGATGGTATTGAGATATGTGCTATAATAATATAAGTCTTAAGGATTAAGACAAGTTTCATGGACAACTAAGAAGATAATATTCTGAAGATATTATAAAGAGTGGAGACTAAGGTAATGGTTTCTAGACTTGTGGGAGGAGAGTTAAATTGTGTGGATTCAAGTGAATTAGAGAACCTTTGAAAGAGAAGGTATAGGTTAGTGAGGATAATTAGAGAGAAAATAAGATTAGTAATTCTTATCTGATCAAATTGATGCATGTGGATACATAAGTTATTAGACCTAATAAGCTTAGAATAGGCAGATTAAGTGAGTGAACCCTTGAGATTTTTTGGGTGAAAGAGTGAAGGTGAAGAGTGAAAAAAAAGTGATAATCATTAGTTGAAGAGAAAAATAGGTGTTTTATTATTATTTGTTTAGGTATTTAAGTGGGTGCTTGTTTTCCTAGGGTCTTGGTTCCTACTTTCAAGGTAAAGCTTTCTAAAGGTCTAGTTTTTATGGGTGCTCAACTAGATAGGGGTAGTAGCTCCTTATGGGATTGGTGTCTCACTAAACTAAGGGATGGGTGTTACTTGATAAGTTGGTGTTGTTCTAAATCTAAGATCCTTTTTTATAGGATTGTATTCCATCTTGCATGGTTTAATGGGTTATATTCCCCAAGATGGTTTCCCACATATATGATGTGTTCATGTGATGTATGCTCTTATGTGTGCTTTGAATGTATGCGATTTCATGTTTATGTTTCTTGATCAATACTGATGTATTATAAATGTTTAAGAGTTGGGAATTAAATTGGATTATCTAGAATCATTTATTCATCCCCTCTTAGTGATTGTACCTCTAAAAATTTGTATCAAAGCAAGACCCTTTGTAAAATTTTAAGAACTTGAAGGTGATCCATGGTATAATATAAAGATCATCATGTTTGATAAATTAGTTTTCCATGACAATGAAGATGAAGAATTTGATCTATAAGCTAAGCTCATGGGTGTACTTGGTGAACTAAAGGAGTAAAAGAAGATGAGTTATCAAATGAGGAATATGATCAAATGTCTTGAAGCATAAGTTAGTTCTCTTAAGGGAAGTTTGTTAGGCAAGTTCAAGAGAGAAGAAAAGAATAAATCAAACTCAATAAGGAGCTAGAATCATTGAAAGAAAGCTAAAGATCAAAAGATGATAAATAGAAGATCAAAAATTTTGAGGATTAATTAAGGGTTAGAAAGACAAATATGAGTTCAAAAGATAAATAATGCTAATACCTCAAGTCTCAATTAGAAGAGACAAGTGCCAAGTTGAGTTCAAAGAAAGGTGAGCATGATGAGTTGAAGTCCAATCTTGATTCTATAAATATTATTAAATAAAAAACATGTATATTTAAAAATGACATGGCCAAAAGGGATAAGGAGGATAAGGAGACCATCAAATATCTCATAATTAAATTAAAGGCTGCAATTTCAAGCATGAGGGATAAAGAAGATGAATGTGTTCAATTGAAGGCTAATGTTGTTTCCCTAAAGGATGATCATGAAAAGGTCATAATAAAGATAGGAAAGATTGAATAAGAATAAAATAAATCATAACAAGGTAAAGAAGATGGTAACAAAAGACAACAAGTCAATTCAAGTCAAAGACAAAATGAAGAAGCCAATTAGATAACCAAATGATTCAAGTTATGTAATATCTTTTATGGCCCATTGTTATGTTTGTCATCTTATTGGTCATAAGGAAAAGGAATATGTAAGAAGAAGAAATTAGTCAAAGGGAGATCACTATCATATTCAAATAAAAGGTATGAAAGACATTATTTTCCATAATTGTCAAAGAATTGGTCACATTGTTAGGTTCTACAAGAATAGACCATCAAGTCAAGATAAGTTAAATAAGTTTGGGCACATTACTAGAGAATGTAAGAGGAGAAGAAATAAATAAAATAAATATCATAATAATCATCAATAAAATGGTATGAATGATCTTGTTTATTTTATATGTCATATATTTGGTCACATTTCTAGGTATTATAAGAACAAATAGAATGAGTTCTCAAAAATAAGGTGTATAGAGCTCATAGTGTGCAAGGAAGAGGTCAAAAATCATTGTGGAAATGTAAGAATGTTAGGAAAGATCAAACTGATACCAAAGATGGTTTTTTTACCATGATATACATGAAGGAAAGTCAAGAGTTTTTATTATCTGCACTTGTTGATAAGTCTAATGCAAACAATGAAGTTAAGAATCCATTTAAAGTTAACCTGGTGATGAGGTAGGACTAAAATTCAAATGAGAGTATGGAGATATGGGAGTCTCATAAGATTTGGGAATTTTAGTCTCATTATGACAAAGGAGTGTCTTTATTTATGCTTTGAGGAGACACTTGACAATAAGAGGAAAGATGGTCGATGCTTATTACACTTTGATTCATGTTACAGGATAAAAAGGTCATTAGAATAAATATTTTGGTTTTGAAGGAATACAAGTAGAGAGTGGAAGTTTCCAAGTGTTTGATCAAGGATGGTGTGTTAGCAAAATGTTCTATTTAAAAATAAAGGTGTGTTGATCTTATTCTAATTTTCTCAAAGTATGTTTAAGGTTTTTGGTTTTGAAGTTTTCTAAAGATGAGAGGTAGAATGATCTGAGAATCATTGAGTGATTGGAAAACTATTGATTTGTTCCTATATAAATAATCATAAATAAGATAGGCTATGAAAAAAGGTTTATTATTATGAATACAATACTCATATACTTGTATGACTGTGTTTTCCATAAAGGGTTTTTGAGAAGTTCTAATCCATGTAGGCTTGATGAATTTTGTGGTTGCTTGGAGTGCTCAGATATGTTATTATAAGAGTGAGTTGACATGTTGTATATTACCTGAGGGTGTTCATGAAGTTTTTATAATAATCAATATCCTATATCATCACAAGGTTCTTGTATTCTTGAAGAGGAATTTGTAGAAGTATCCATGAAGGTTTATTATTGATATCATGAATTTTTTTTTGAGTTATGTAGATGATATTTTATTATATCATATCAAGATTATAGTGATTTGAATGAGGAAGTTTGTATTAGTTCCCTTGAAAGTTACTTTGAGAAGATGTCACATTTCCCTAATGTTAAGATGACCTCATAAGATCTTGAAGGAACATGTTATTATGTTGACTTTACTTTGAAGTGGCTCAGTAATATAAGGATGACTTGCTCTGAGTCATCATAAGAAATTTTATGATATTTATTATTAATTTTTGATGTGTTGATAATATGGTGGAAATAATTTCCAGTCCTATTAGTCATGTAATTGCACTTTTCAAAGCCTCTAAGCATAAAAGTTGAAGATAGTCACCTACATACCTGTAGGTCTAAAACTCACTAAAATTCAATGATGTCAATGTGTTTTGAAGGATATATTAGGTATGAAATAAAATTATGATGTTTTCATGAAGAGGTCATGAGCTAATAAATTTTCCAAGGCATTTGAAGCCAAAAGGAGTTGATAGATAACAAGACTAGACCTAAAGAGACCTATAAAAATATATGTGTAGATAGTCGATACAAAGGGTGATAAGATGCCTTGAAGAGGCAAATGAAATTTAAATGAATTAATATATATACCCTACATAATGACCAAATAGTATGGGTGTCATGACCTAGTTGAAGAGGCCTAAACTTAGAATGCATTTTCAAAATTTCCATATTGACACCTACAACCAACTAAGAGAGTGAGCCTTAAATAAAGATGTTGAAAATGTTTGGATTTTAAAACATTGAAAAGGACCTTAAGAAATAAATAAAAACATGATACATATCTGTGGAAAGTTTTGAAGATTGGAGAAAGGACTTAGGAATCCTCAAGTACAGTCAAAGCATCCCATTCAATCACCTATAGCTAGTCATCTAAAGAAAACTTCCATTCAAATAAATGATAATGGTGAAATACCAACTTTTTAAATTTTTAAAATAAGGTTCTCAGTAAGTCAATCTCATAACAAGGTTTGAGGATTTTCAATATTGATAGTAGGGTCCTAAAGCATGCTAGGAATATAGAATATAGACCAATCATAATGAAATAAAGATGGAAGTAAAATGTAGAAAACACAATACAAGAGAGGGACAGATTTAACATGGTTCACCCAATATGGGCTATGTCCACACATAAAAAACTAGTTTTTATCTTATTCAATCCAACAAATGAAGGGATAAACTTGTAAGACATCCACTATAATCTCCTCTTCACTCACACATAGTGTACTACCATGATTACAATTACCTCATGTCAATGAAGGGTTATATATTATGTCAAAAATGCATTGAAATAATTTATACCATTAGATATGTGACCTAATAGTGAATGGTATAGATTTAATATAAAATTACCATATTTTACAATACATTTTCCACAAAATTTTCTTTGAGGGCACTGCACCCAAACCCCCACCAAGGGGCTCCAAGTATGGTTGCCACACCCCTAGATGCCCATAGATACCATAGTTGGGGGAAATGAACCCCACACACCTACCCATAATAAATAACTAGGAATTATAATAATATCAAGCTCTACCATCCAAGAAAGTACTGAAGACTATAAAATAACTCTAAGAGAATAAACCTAGGCATATACACAATCACATGTTGAACTATTTAGATGACTCAAGACTCTTCAAAACCTAAGAGTGGTTTTTATGAGTATTTTAAAGTTAGAAAAGAGTTCAGGTTTATTAATACATTGATATAAAATATTATAAATAGGGAAGCAGAGAGTTTGAGGAGAAAGAATGAAGTTAATCACCCACAATCCTAATATGTACATAGACATGTAGGTCTATTTGAGTGACTTAAGGTCTCTCAAAAATGTGAGACAATGGTTTTTGGGAATTTTAAATATAAAAATTAACTAAAAGTTATCAAACCATTAAATATCAAAAAGTCATCAAGAGCCAGGAGTTTGAGGAGGAAAGAACTAAAACAGGGGTCATAACCCTATTAACATAGTTTGCATAACTTCTCAAGAAGGTTATATATTTGAAGAGATATAAAGGTTATATATAGAGTTATTGAGGAGAGTAAAGTGATTAAACATGATTTTATGTCAATTATAATTACATCAGAACTACCTGATGATGGAAAACATTCAAACCTTAAACGTTCTACCTACATAGTCTAGGGAAGATACAAGACTACTTATTCTTGAGTAGTTGCTTGTATGAAAAAGGTTGAAGAGACTACATTTATTTTAGAGATTATAATGTTTTAATATGATTGAAATAGTATAATTATAGTAAATCTACCCTCAAACATAGTCAATACAATATGGAAGTACTGGCATACCCTATTCAGCCCTGCATAGTCCTAAATTCACATACAAGCGTATACAAGATAGTCAATCGTAAAGAGAGTGAAGTAAGGTGATTTGGATTTTAGAATAATATTTACGGTCATTTATAATATGATTAATAACATGGTAAATAACTCCATGAATATATAAAACCTCAATAGAGAAGATAACAAACACCTACAATTAGTTAGGGTATGGTAAGTGGTTTGACACAAGAACCCTAATATTGAACTAATGAGAGGTAGAATGAGTTTGATGAAGGAAGTTGGTTTTAAATACATTGAAATCAGTCACTATGAACATCACATACCTCATTTAGGTCATTTTAGGTCAAGAAAAATTCAATAATTTTTTTAATAACCTATTTTTTTGCTCATACCTCTTTGAATGCTTGCTTTCAACCCAAGAGGTCACTTTATTTTGACTGGTACAATCAGGAAGATTTGCATGAGACCTTAGGATCATAGGTAAAGTTAAATACACTTGTACACTTATATTTTTTGTAATTTTTTGGAGGATTCATATGTCCAATTTTATGAATCATCATTAAGAACCCAAGTCACTTTCAGGCTACCTAAGAGAGCCATAAGGACCCAGTGAAACATAAATCTACTTTGATGCCTATAGATGGATTAGAAAAACATAAAAAACCTATAACAAGTTCAAATCTCCTATAATCATTATACAATGATATTGGTTGGTACAATACTATATGTAAATATACAAATTAAGGATAAAATTACTAATTTTTACTATTATGTAGGTCTGTATAATGAGTTAGAACCTAAAATTTGGCATGGAGGTAGCTGAGAATGATTCATAATTGAATCACACACTTTTTTTTGGTTTTTCACGTGTGGGGATCCTATGGAATCATTTTTATACCTCTTGGCAAGGAGGGTTAATTGAGGTCTAGTTAGGAAAGAGAAAGGGCAAAAAGAGATATCTCCAGTAATTCTTAGAGCATGAAATTGAACCTAGAGATATAAGCCATAGAGGGTAATACCTTCTATAATTTTCTCCACACAAGGATGCTTACATAATTTTAGGGATACAAATAATGAGGCCTAATCATGTATTTTGATAGATAATGACTTGTTGGGAATTGTTTGAGTCTTCAAAATGGATTTTTATAGGTCCAATATGGTATGAATAAGCCATAAATTAATCTTGCAAAAGATAAAGTAACTAGAACTAAGTTTTGAAACTTATGTTCAAAATAAGCCTAATGAGATGAAGATACCTCTAGACACATTGCATGAGAAAGAGGTGATGTGTTAGAGAGACCCTGTTGGTGTTAGATGATAAGTGTTAATAGAAAAA
Organism: Torreya grandis; assembly: GCA_037957365.1. Classification (NCBI taxonomy): domain Eukaryota; kingdom Viridiplantae; phylum Streptophyta; class Pinopsida; order Cupressales; family Taxaceae; genus Torreya; species Torreya grandis. The sequence goes on from JARHVA010007162.1 coordinate 695,617, forward strand.
CAAAGAGGTAGGAGAAATTGATTTGGCCATGAAGAAGGCCACTTTTCCTTCAACATGTCAAGAAGACAGGGAGTTTCAAGAAGCTAGTTAAGGTGTCAAGAAACCATTTCAACTCCCATACCACTTAGAGGGATAGAGAATTTTGGGATGAGCAACAAATATCATCTAAGACCTATTGAGGTAGTTCTCTAACTCCTCTATTGTTTGTAACTCACATTGACACTTTTCTACCTTCTTTGTCTTACACCCTTATTCTCTTCTCTCTCACTTTCTTTATATATTGAGCCATTTATAGCTAAGTTTATATCCTCCACCTAAGTATAGTGCAGTCCTGATCATTTGAAGACTTTGATCAATAAATAATGATCTAGTTTACCTTCTCCATGAGTTATTTCAATGTGTTTTTTAACTAGTTGATCTTACTAAGTGATATATTCTCTTCATTAGTATTTTATCTTTATTTACATTCATATTCAGATTTAAAACTCAATTAAAAGTATCCTAAAGTGTTATAATGAAGTATTTCATTATTTTAGTGAGTTATTTCTTCACCAATGTCAACTAATGACCTTTTGTTTAATCCTTCTAGCTTAGGTTGTCTTCACAAACCTCCATGAGAAATATTAATGCAAGGGGCAAACTTGGATTAGTGTATGTGCAAGTTAGGCTTGTGTTTGAAGTGTAATTTTAATTTTTTGGTAGTGTTTAGGTTAAAATTGGTACATCACCTCATTAATATAGGTTTGATTTATGTTCTCTATCTCCCTTTTCATCCAAATGAGTTAGTAGTTTAGTGATGAAATTAAATAGAAAAACTAAGGGAGCTATCCCTTCAATCTATATGTTTACATATACTATAGGCAACCCATATTACTAGAGGTAATCTCATGTTCCACTCAATTTTGAGAATGATAAATACCTCTCCAAAGGTGAAAATTTGAGTGACAATAGTTATGGCATGACTAATGAGATTAAGGTCCAAGAGAGTGGAGTAATTCTTGTGTGTTCTTCTATCTATCCAATTTTAAAGCATTCAACAAACATCAATGATGACTCCAAATACAATCATCTATTTCTAGTAGTCAAGGTACTTATTATGGAAATAAATTTTCCAACATCTTATGTTTCATTTAACTAATAAATTTGGTATGGATGGATATGATGAGAGTTTTTAATATACACCTACATACCAACCTTGTCATGACTCCAATTATGTGTCTCAATAGCCTTATCAAGATTATTATTAGTACTATGAGTCATGGAAGTCTTATGGTCATCATACTTCCCCTTCATATGACCATGATGTTGTTGAACAACCCTATGAGGAACACTATCAAGAAAAGTACCAATAATTATCTCTCTATTAGGCTTAATATGATCCATATCAACCTCAACATGATTCATATCAACCTTTTCATGAGGAATAATATGATACCATTGAATGGAAAGAAAAATATTGGGAAGAAATTATATAAGGCATTACAAGCTCAAGTTAGGAAACCCCCACTATTACCCTCCTCATCCTACTTCAATTCCACCTCAATCCAAATCTCTATTGGCACTCATGAAAAATGTGCTAAAATCATAAAATGGGATAATAAACTTGATGTGATCCCTATTCATATCATAGAGAAGTTGATAAAGTTAGTTAAATTATTTATGAATAAGTGAAGGTTAGTTGAAGAGGAAGCCAACTATGTCATTAATGATGTTTTTTATGAAAAGAGATTCTATATCTATTGGTGGGTATAAATATTATAGATGTGGGAAAGTCAATAGATTAAGGATGAACATGCAACTATTAAAGAGCCTTAAGAAGGCCATGAAGAAAGTAAAGCTCTTGTTGAATAACATGTCTCTCCCATTAACCAATCAAACTTGTCATCTCCCCATGATTTTATTCAAGAAACTTTCTTTCCTAATCCCATTCATAAGTTATCCACCAGTCAAGTTGAAGACATTATAGAAGATGATTTCCCCCTTGAGGCTATGTTTCAAAAGGAATATATTATTCCATCTAAACTTGTAAAGGTTTCAGCCAACATTGAAGTTGAAGACTCTTCAAGTAAGCAAGTTGAGTTTGATGAAGTGCTCAATGATCAAGAAGATAAAGTTGAAGAAGTTGTGGTTTTTGAAGAGAAAGAAAGAAAATATTATTAAAAGTAGAATATTTAACTTATCCAACAATTTTAAGTCTTTTACAAGGTTGAATGTCATTTGGATAAAGATATCAAACAAGATATCTTCATTGAAGATAATGATGAGGATTGGATTGCATATGTTAAGCTCCTTGAAGATCTTGATGAGCTTGTAATAGCTATGGGAAGTCTAATGTTATTAAAGATTCCATGAAAGTCAATGAACCATACTTAGATGAAACATCACTAAACAAAGTAAGAATTGAAGAACATCATGAGATGATTATTGAGTCATAATAAGAGTTCACCTTCATAGGTGACATATTTGTACTTACTATCATGCTGTCATTGATTCACTTGAAGTCATGCCAAGAAGATTGGAAAACATGAAGGAGTTAAAGACATAAAAAAAGGCTCAAAAGGAAATTTTCTTCATGTCTTCCTTCATCTCATAGAGTAAAATATTGTGCAATATTCCCATTTTATATATTAGGATAAAGTTTGTTTTAGGTTAGTTTGTATATAGTCTAGCTTACTTAAGTTGTTGTGTTTCCTAAGTGCTTGATACTACATGTGTGTTTTTGGATTTTCTTTGTGTCTTGTTTGTTTTGTTTTGTGTTTTTTGAAGGTTAATTAGTTTGTTATGTCATGTTTAAAGTCTTTTTAGGTGTCAAATTGAGTGCAAGAGACTCCATTTCCCAAAGGGCATGCAAGGCTATTAGTCTTATTAGCATTGTAAGCATGTTACCCTTATGAATTGTCCACTATATATTAAAATTTTTTAATTCTTTTTATGTGGTCACATCATACCATATATGGTCCCTAAGAGTCTTCATTTAAGCTTTTTATCATTGTTTAGGGTTAGTTTTGAGAAGTTAAGGTAATTTCATATTATGGTCATATAATGGTCCAAGGGTGTCATTAGGAAATAAGTCATGGTAAAGTTTTGGCATAGGTTATTATGGGTTGATTAATGTCATTTTATGTCTTAAACATATTCTTAAAACATTTCATAAAGTTTAGAGGTGTTTAAGGTTCAATTATAGTCTTAGTGGGGTTAAATATGTATATAAATGTGATTTTTGGCTAACATTGATATATGGAAAAGTTACCTAAATCTAAAATCCATATAGTACCCCTTCCAAATATCTAGGATCAGTTACTCAACTATCACACCTATCATCATGTCAGAAAAGGGCTAGATTCTTAAATTTTAATACCACTTTGAGGAGTTAGAGAAGTTGTACAGACTTGTGGAAGTCATGTGCAGGTGAAAATAAATTCATAACATCCTTTAATATTATACAGGATAGGACCAATCTTGGAATGAAGTTTTAACTCTCACATTTATATCAATATTCTTCTCTCCCATCACTTCATTCACAAGTTAGTGAAGGATAATTTCAAGAAGATGGTATAGGTTGTAAAATTTGTTTTGATCAAATATTTATATGCATATGGGATTAAAATTTATGGAATTTTTAGTTGGATTTATTGTCTTAGATATATGAACAATTACTAAGAGCATAGACTAAGTTTTGAGATCTCAAAACCCCATAGGCTATGTTTAGATCAAATCCAAAATAAATTGTGAATTATTGGATGCATAAAAATAATTTTAATATCTTCTTAGATGTTTTTATATTCCTCACACATGTTTATTAATAATGGTGGAACATATGGATGTCCTTTTAGCAAGCAAAGTGATTCTTGTGCATATTTGAGATGACTTAGTTTTATGTGTTCTAGAATTTATTTAGGTGGAAAAATAAATATAAATGGTTATTAATCATACTCTAATACTATCTCAATACATTAATGTATTCTTGATCACCCAAGTATTATGTACAAGTTTGAAGAGAAAGTTATATCTTCATTCATATTTTGTGGACTATGTTCTACATAATAGAGTGTTTAAGTGTTTTAATGTAAATTTATAGGAGTTTGATATTTTTTTATTAATTTTTTATTTGTTTATACAATGGTTTAAATAATATTTTATTCTTATTAGTCATGAAATTTCACTTTTCAAAGCCTCTAAGCACAAAAGTTGTGGATAGTCACCTACAGGCCTATAGGTATGTAACTCACTGAAAATCAATGATGTCAATGTGTTTTTAAGGATATATTAGGTATGAAATAAATTTTTTATGTTTTCATGAAGGGTTCATGGCTAATAAATATTCCAAGGAATTTGAAGCCAAAAGGAGTTGATGGCTAGTAAGACTGCACCTAGAGAGACCTACAAAATTATATGTGCAGATATTAGATACAATGGGTGATAAGATGCCTTGAAGGGGAAAATTAAATTGAAATTAATTAAGATATATAACCTCAATAATGACTGAATATTATGGGTTTAATGACCTAGTTGAAGAGGCCTAAACTTAGAATGCATATAAAAAATTTCCATATTGACACCTGTAACCAACTAAGAGAGTGAGCCTTAAACAAAGATGTTGATGATGTTTGGAGTCCAAAAAATTTAGAAGGAAATAAAGAAATTAATAAAAACATAATATATATATATGGAAAGTTTTGAGTATTGGATAAATGATGTAAGAATCCTAAAGAACATTCAAAGCATCCCAATCAATCACCTACAACCAGTCAACTAAAGAGAAGTGCCATTCAAACAAGTGATAATGGTGAAATATTGAGTTCAAAGGTTTAAAAGAAGGTAATAAATAATTTAATATAATAATAAGGTTTAAGGAGTTTTAATATTGATATTAGGCTCCTAAAGTACCTAAGACTACAAACTAACTCTAAAAGAATAAACCCAGACATATACATAGTCACTTGTTGGACTGTTCAGATGACTAAGGACTATTCAAAACCTAAGAGTGGTTTGTATGAGTATTTAAAAGTTATAAAAGAGTTAAGGGTTCTTAATATATTGATAAAAAATATTATAAATAGGGGAGTAGATATTTTGAAGAGAAAAGAACCAAGTTAATCACACATAGTCATAATATGCACACAAGCTTGTAGGTCTGTTGGATTGACTTAAGGTATCCCAAAAGATTGAGACATTGGTTTGTGGGAATGTTGAAATATGGAAATTAAATAAAAGTTATCAAACCATTAAATATCAAAATGTCATCAAGAGCTTGGATTTTGAGGAGGAAAAAACCAAAATAGGGGTCATAACCCTATCAACATAGTCTGCATACCTTCTCAAGAAGGTTATCTATTTGAAGAAGTATAAAGGATTTGTAGAGATTTATTGAGGATATTAAAGTAATAAAAAATGATTGTATGTCAATTAAATTTCCATAATAATGACCTAATTAAGGAAAACATTCAAACTTTGAACATGCTACCTACATAGTCTAGGCATGAAATAAGACTGCTTATTCTTGAGGAGTAGTTGCTTGTATGAAAAAGGTTGAAGATCATGAAGGGAGTTTAGATAGTATAATGTTTTAGTAATATTTAAATATTATAATTATATTACATATACCCTCAAACATATTCAACAAATTATGGAAGTATTGGTAGACCCCATTCAGCATTACATAATCCTAAATTCACATATAGGCCTATACAAGATAGTCAGTCCTAAAGAGAGTAAAGTAAGGTGAGTTGGAGATAAGAATAATATTTAATGTCCTTGATAATATTATGAGGAACATGGTCAATAACTCCATGAATATCTCAAACCACAACAAATAGGAGAATAAGTACCTATTAACAATTAGGGTATGGTAAGTGGTTTGACACAAGAATCCTAGGCTTAAACCAATGAGATGTAGAAGGAGTTTGATGAAGGAAGGTAGATGAAAATCCATTTAAACAGGTTGATATGAAAATAATCTCTCTCATTGAGGTCAAATACCAACTCAATGAAGTTCTCAATAACCCATTTTATTGCTCAGACCTCTCAAAATGCTTGTTTTTAACCTGAGAGGTGACTTTATTTTACTTGGTATGGTCAAAAAGATTTTCATCAGACCTTAGGATCATATGGAAACTGGAATACCATAATTAAATTCCATTTTGTGTAATTTTTTGGATGATTCATACATCCAAATTTTTGAATCATCCTTAAGAACCCAATCAAGCTACCTAGGAGAGCCATAAGGACCCAATGAGACAGAAATCTACTTTAATGCTTCTATATGTATCAAAAAAGATCCAAACCACCCAAAAAATGTTCACAAATCCTCTAAGAATTGTCCCATGCCATTGGTTGGTATAATAATTTACATAACTATACGGATTAGGGATAAAATGAATGATTTTTACTATTTTATAAGTCTATACAATAAGTTAGAACTTCAAATTTGGCATGGAGTTAGGGGAAGATGTTGCTTAAATAAATAAAAAATTTATTTGGTGTTTTTAATGTGTGGGGATCATGTGAAATAAATTTTTACCCTCTTGGTAGGGAAGCCTAGTTGAGGGTTAGTTATGAGAGAGAAAGGAAAAAATAGATATCTCCACTAACTCTCAGAGCATGAAATGTAACTTAGAGTTGTAAATCCATAGAGGGTACTATAATATAGCCTCATATTATTAACACATTTTGTAATTTTATCCACACAAATAGGTTTTCATCATTTTAGGGTTATAAGAAATGATGCCTAATTGGGGCTTTTGGTAGAGAAAAACTTATTGGGGATAATTTGAGGCTTCAAAATGGATTATTTTAGGTCCAATATGGTATCAATAGGATATAAATTAAGTTTTTATCAGTTAGAGTAAATGAAGCCAAGTTTTAACACTTGTGTACAAATATAGGCCTAAGGAGATGAAAATCCCTCTAGACCCCTTGCATGAGAAAGAACTGATGTGTCAAAGAGAACCTATTGGGGATAGTTGAGAGGTGTCAAGATAAAATAAAATAGCTAGGAGAAATTGATTTGACCATAAAAAAGGCCACTTATCCTTTAACATGTCAATAAAAAGGGGAGTTTCAATATATTAGTCAAGGTGTCAAGTAACCATTTAAACTCCCACACCAGTTAGAGGGTTTAATAATATAACAAGGAAAAAAACATGATATCTAGGACCTATTTAGGTAGTTTCCTAACTCTTCTCTTATTTATAACTCACATTCACACTTGTCTACCTTGTCTCTCCTACACCCTTCTCTTCTATCTCACTTTTTCTATATATTGAGCCACTTGTGGCTATGTTTGTATCCTCCATGAGTTGTTTTAATGTGTTTGTTAACTAGTTGATCTTGATAAGTGATAGATTCTCTTCCTTAACATGTTGTCCTTATTTGCATTCATATTCAACTTTGAAAATCTATTGTAGGTATCTATAAGTGTTATAATGAAGTGTTTATTCACTATTGTTAATTTATGACCTAGGGTTTAATCCTCCTATCTTAGGTTTTCTTGAGAAAGCTCAATGATAAATACTAATGCAAGGGAAAGATGTGGATTAGTTTATGTGTAGGTTATTCTTGTGATTGAAGTTTACTTGAAATTGATTGGTAGTGGTTAAGTTAGAATTGGTGCATCACCTCATTAGGAAAGGTTTGATTTATGTTCTCTCTCTCTCTCTCCCTTCTCATTCAAAATAACTAGTAGTTTAGGTGATGAGCTTCAATAGATTAACTAAGGGAGCTAACCCTTAAATCTAGAGGTTTACCTCTATTATAGACAACCCATAGGACTAGAGGTAATCCCATGTTCCACTAAATTTGGAGAATGATCAAACTACCTCTCTAAGGGTGCAAAATTGACTAAAAACAATAATAAATTAAGTATTAAAGACTATTGTTTAACATTACCAAGTCAACTATAAACAAACATCATTCTAACATAATGATTTTTCCTTAAATAATTTAACAATATATTCAATTTCTAATATATATGAATATTAAACCTCTGCTCAAACATTAAATCAAATATAATGAAATTTTAAAATAATGATATCGATATCTTTTTGACATTAAGATATATATATATATATATATATATATATATATATATTATAATAATAATCTTTAAATAATATTACTTAAATATTATAGATCAAAGAACAATAATGGAATCCATATATACTTATTAATGCATACATAACATCACAATGTTATAATACATAGCCATACCCAATAAGGTAGTAAGGTAAGTACAAACATATATGAATTCATTCATTCAACCAAACAATTACATCATATAAGGTAAGCTACATACAATCAAAAAATTAGTAAAATCACTCAAACAAATTAACATGCTCATTAACAACACTTAGATTAGTGAAACCATGTAATCATATAAAATTATCTAAGAACACAAAAGATAATAAAAGTCATTCAAATAAAAACCAAATCATACTACAACAATATATATGAAATATGATATACTATGTGGTGTGTGCATGGGTTTCTAGGTTCATTCTCTATCATCCCTCAATGTCTCAATCTAAACCACCCTCTTTGATGATGTTCTCCTTCCATCACACTCTAAGGAAAGAATATGTCATGCATCCACCTCACAATAATAAAGGTAGTTAGATCAAACATCATGATATCTATAAAATAATGTTGCATAATTAGTAAACATGATCACAATGTATAGAATATAAAAGTACTACTAACTCATAGCAAAATTAATCAATACTAAGCAACACATAACTATCTCATAATCAACATACGACATAAAGCTTAATCAAGCATTAGTTAATCAACTAATAAACTTTAATAATTAATGGATCATATAGGTTATTCAACTTAGAGATAAATCAGGATATGACAAACACCCTTCTCATTATGTTCTTTGGTAATAGAAACATACAATCTTGGGCTTTCTTGCAAATGATGCTAATTTTTACAAAATGCGTAGATTGGGTAGATTGTATAGTCATTCTTGTAATGGTATAGAGATCCACACTTTTAACATTTTCTAGGTGTAAAGTGACCACCTCCTCATACATTTTGACACTCTTAACCTCTAAATAATTAAATCCCACCAGTATCTTATGTGTTAGCTATAAAATATTGGCATGTACCTCATGCTCATGCTTCATGAATTTTAGTGTTGACCGAATATTAATTAGGTACACATGTATATGTATCACATATTTTATAGTATAGTGAAACTTTGGCTTGGATGACATGCTGAAGCAAGGGATAATTCATTACATCATGATATTCTTTACAAATATCATACGACTATTTTAATACAGTGAAAACATTCTTCCATGGGTAATTTTTCTACTTATCACCCTCCACATTGTAGTAAACACACCAAAAGCCACCGAATGTGTCATGAGCATTATTGGGTGTAAATTTCTCCACCTAAAAATCCATAGTAACACTCTAATCCTCCATAAAGGGGATGATCCCCATATTTGTACTTCCCATGGATTTGATATAGAGGGAAAATTCTAGTGCCTTACATAGATCAATAAAGGTATTGTGGGATAAGGCTCACCAAAAAGGAAGTAATAATCCTCCCATAAACCATTGAGCTTGTTGTGTATGATTTATTTCAAAAGATAGTTTTAAAAGAAGGGTTTTAAAGTGGGTATTATATGCATGCAAGATATAAGTGAGCTCTTACTTGCTATATTTTAAATAAAAAATACTTTGTTTCTCAAACTTAAAGATATCAAATTAGTAGGGAAATGTAGTTTTAAACAATTCATAATTTAAAAGAACTTGTAGAGGATTAGACTTTTGATACCATTTATGCACAAAATCCAATAATGTAGTGGAAAACCAAGTTGCCTTTCACTTAATATAAGTTATAATCCATGTCTACTAAATGATTTCACACTTGTGAACATGTTTAGCTATGTTTTTGACACCTTGATATTTAGGTAGATGAAGTGTCATCTCATAATAAACTATAAGTACACTGGGTGGTTGTAGTGTGTTGTTTCCAAAATCAGCTCAACTCATTTTTGGAACAACCCCCTGTGAAACTTGTCTATTTTGCCTTTTTCTCTCTAAGTTCATTTTTTGAGATGAGTTTTTTTTGTTCTCATGTTTGCTCAAATAGCATCATTCAAAGTTCATAACGTTTCTTTGTTATGTTTTCCCCAAAATGTGAAAGTTGTTATAGTCTCGATGTAACCAGGGGACAAATTTCCCTTTTCCCAGAGTTAGTCTTTTGCCTTAAATTTTCATGCACAGGTGGAAAATTTTGTTGAACCTACATTTTTCTTCCTTCTCCATGCAAGAGCAGAAAATTTCACCACCCTTGCATCCAACATGCAGGGGTGGCAAATTTTTCTGCCCCTACATTTTTTCTTCTTTACATGCAGGAGTGGCAAATTTTTCCGCCCTTACATGTCTTTTAATTTTTATTTTAGGAGCGGCAAATTTTGTTTCCCCTACATTGCCTCTTTTTTTGCATATGGCATTTATGGCTGTGTGCATCAAGTGGTTAGGGCCAATTTTTGCCCCATTTAATCCCTTTTTGATCCATTTTGATTTATTTCTTCCAATCCTCCTCCTGCCCTCTACCTCTGGATGATCCAACAAGTAGGAAGAAGCATTTTTCATTGGATTCAAATTCTCGTCGCACATCATTTTCTAGGTAGATCTTTGTTTTTACATTTTATTTCATGTTCTTCCTCTTTCTTATGTTTTTTTTTTGTTTTCTCCTCTCCCCCTCCTCTCTTCCTCCCATCAGGACACCTTTCTCCTCCCACCACGCTCCTTCCCTCCTCTTCCTTTCCTTCCCGTTCAGTTATCCATCCTCTTCCTCCATGTTAGGGTGGTGAATTTTGTCACCCTCCCTTCTCTCCCAAAACTTCCTACCTCATTTAAGGGTGGAATTTTTCTCCACCCTAACTGTGCTCCCTCCTCTCTTGTACCGGTAGAAAATTTTGATAGCAATATAGGTCTGCCCGACCAAAGTGTAACGGTGACAAATTTTGCCACCGTTACACCTAAGTGTGATGGCAAAAGTTTTTGCTGCCCTTACACCTTTTCTTCCTAGCATGCACGGGCAGAAAATTTTTCCATCGGTGCATTTTTTGGCCTCACATGCATAAGAAAAAAAATTTACCGCCTATACATGCAGACCATCCCACATGCCAGGGCAATAAATTTTGCTACCTTTGCATCATTTTTCTCCATTTTCTCTAACTCTAGATAATTTTATTTCTTTCCATCTTTCATGCCTCCTCCCCTTTTTTCCTCTCAACCCACTCACACCTCAACCCTATCAAGTGCCCTTCCTTGGTCATGATCACCTGATGTGCAATTTTCCTAAATTGATAATTTTTCCCTAATTACACGATCATGATTATTATTGCAGTTCCCCCTGAGGATTATCCTTCATCGGTGCCCTCTCAACAAAGGCTCATCCTGATGACTAAAACTTCTCTGAAGAAGTCAAAGGCCATGTAGTACTAGTATCAAGGTATTTTTCCAATCACCTCGATCACTTCTAATGTCAATGACATTAGAGACATAGAGATCAGCCATGTGAATATGGCCGAGTTTGTGGAGAGAACCAAGGTGACCAACTCGAGCTTGGAGATGAAAAGAATCATTGAGAGCAACATCCATCTAGTCTCCTCTTTCCCTATAGTGGTGCATCACATATAGTTCATCCTCCAATGCACTTAGTTCTATAATAGAGAGACCAGGATAGTCTTCATGTGCCCTCCTGCTATAGAAGTACTAAAAATTGACTTTATTGAGGCACATAAGGAGTACAACAAAGATCCCTAGAGGGAAAAAAAGGTGATGAACAATAGATGGCTCTAAATGGCCATGGAATTTCTTGAGAAGTGATTTCATAGAAGAAATTGGTGACTTAATTACTCTTCTCAGTAGAGTACAAGGTCTACCATCTTCTTCCCAATTCCACGAATGGATGTATCCCTTTATTAAGATAATTCTACAAGGAAAAAAAGTCATCTTCTAGGGTGAGTAGATCAGTAACGCTCTTCATGAGTAGTTGACAAAGGTGTTTACTACTTCAAAGTTCTATATGACTTCATACTTAGTATACATCACAGCCTCAATGCAAACCTTTATAGGTTTGACAACAGAAGGAGATAGAAGAACCACCCCAGTTTATTCATATTACCCTCAGTTAACACTAAAAGGATTAATCTGCCAAATTAGGAGGGTAAATGATGCCTTCTTCATAATGTTTTTATGCCTTTTCAATCCTTATCTAAAATAGAAAAGAGTACCAGATGAAGCCTAGACGGTCGTCAATGATTTCGGTTGCATGTTTTTACATTTCCCCTCCTTTTGTTATCTATAGGTTGGCTTTTTTCAAGGCTATCCCTACATGCTCCCCTAATTTCCATTTGACAAATTAGTAATAATGGAGCTATGTAGGTAGATTATTGGCTTACATGCTAAGAAAATGGAACTTAAAAAGCCAGGTTTTAGGTTCCCAATAGAAATTGGTAGATACTCAGTTTTGACTACTGCCAAAGCAAGGGTAATGGAGACAGAAATGCAACTGGTCACCATGAAGTAGTTCAAGAGAAGGTCCAATTTTGACTACAGGGGTGCTAAGGATATGATCTGAAGAAAGACTCAATTTCATGATCCCATGATTGAGGACATCTGGGTAGACTTGAGAATAATAGAAGAGATCAGAAGAATGGACTACAATAGGCTGACCTTGGATTAGATTGAATATCTAGGGCTTGAAAATATTCCCCCTAGTCTGGTTGATGATAAGAACATAATTAATAGTATATACTTAGCTAAGAAATTTTCTAATTCTCCTCTTCCTCTAATTTAGTGGTCCCAAAAAGAATTGACTTCTTTAAGAAAGAGATTCGAACCAATAGTGACTAACACTAATGATTGGCTAGCGGCCAAAGGAATCACATTAAAGGAACTCATCACAAGATCATAAGCTAAATTCTAGGAAGAAACAAGGAAGAGAGTAGAGAACATAACTAAGAATAAAGGCGACATTTCTTCTCCATCTAGGCTTCACAAGCCTAGAATCATCTTTGTGTCTAAGAAATCAAAGGTTGCTGAGAAGGAGCCAAAATCAACATCTATGGGGGTTGGAGAACAAAGCACTCAAAAATAGGTAATGAAATAGATGGAGACAGATGATAGGCCTATAGAGTAGTAGAGAACTAAGACTCTATCTCCCCAAGAAGGGGCACAACCACTTGCAGGGATTTCTTCTTCGCCACCTCAACCCCTTGTGGCATCTCCTTCGCCTCTTTCTCCCATCAGTTTTCCTTCTTCCGGAGCTTCCTCTCCTTTTAGATTTATGTTTAGTGATTCTCAAGGTACTTCTAGAGACATCCTTCACTCCTTAGGTTCTATCCCTAGTCTCTCATCTCCTTCTTTCAATATCAAAGAAAGTTCTACCATTGACTAGCCAGCAACTGATACAGTTTCAACTACTACACCCACTGCACCCACTGTTCCCACTAGTAGTGTAGACATTACCCAAGTAACACCAGCTATAGGGACTATTTTCATGGTAATTGCTTCTACTCTCCCACCTTGGTTATCAACTTTCACATCCAAAAGGAAGAAGCAAGCCATGTCTATAGATGACTTTGATTTTAGCAAAATAGTGTTGGTGAAAGCTAAGACCTCTAAGAAACCAAGGATCCTTTCAAAAATGGTTAAGAAAAAGGGGAAATTTTTTTTGGAGATATCCAAACCTCCATAAGATGCAACCCTAGAGGATTTTGACATGAACAACTACTCCATTTATCATGTTGAGTTGGGAGAAGTCACTCACGAGGGTGTAAAGAGAAACCTACAGTCAACAATGGATATCATGGTCCAGATATTTGACAGAGAGAAAGAGATGAAAGATTATTACAAGGCAAAGGTAGAAAAATTGACTGTGGTAGTTAGGAGATTGACTTTTGCTCCTGAAGCAGCGACCCTAAAAGCCTTTTCCATAGATGATCCTATTATCCAAAAAGTAGAGAAACCCTACATGAAAGGGAAAGTACTTGAAGATTATATAGAAAAGATGCATACACAAGGAATTTCCTTGCTTATAGAGGTCATTGAGAAGATAGAAAAGATGAAGAAGATAAGGACAAATTTAGAATACCTCCTCTCTCTTATTTCTCACGATATTGATAGTACAAATAAATATCTTAGCAAGTGGGTAGAGATTAAGGATCTAAAGAAATGCAGCTTGGTATCAATTGCCATCATTGCCAACAAATATTTCTATATTGAAATCAAAGAATCACTGATATACAAAATCTAGGTACTTAAGGAGCTGATCAAAGATCTCAAGTCTTCCAAGGATGCTATTGAGAAAAGTGACACATGCCTGTTGAATAAACTGGAGGAATTGCCTTGCAATATCACCTCTAGAGATAATCAATTTCTTTCAGTAGAAGAGATGATTCAAGAATTCAAAGGTATGATCCAAAGGGATTTTGAAGAGAAAATAGTTTCAATGACTTTTGTGGATAACATCTTAGATACTCAATTAACTCTGCATAATCTAAGAACTAGGTTAACTAGTCATACCAAAGCAATCACAGCATTGAAAGATGCTACAATCAGAGCCAAAGTGATCTTCAAAAATACCATTACACTAGACAGTATAGGAATTCAAGCATTTATCACCATGTATGATGCTCATCTGAAGAAGTCCGGTGGCAAGAGTTGAATCATTTCTCCATTCTCTCTTCTTCCTTCTCATGTACTTTTGTCATGTAAAAGTACATGCACTTTTTTAATATGTAATTACATGTAAAAAATTTAGAAAATATCCCAAAGTCAACGATGACTCATCTTTGACTAGATATTTTAATATTTTAATATTTTTCATTTTTGAAGGTTTCTCCCCATATAGAGAGGGAACCTCTTTTGTAAAAGGATCTCTGGATTATTGAGAGCAAAAAATCTACTAAAATTGAGACACTTCTTGAGACTTTGTGCTCAATTTGTAAATCATATTTTATCGAATGAATGAGAAATAGGTTTATTTCAGACTTTATGTTGGAGTAATTTGTGTTACTTATAAAATAGTTCTTATGTTCTCTTTCCTGATAATCTCTCATCTACTTGATTTAATAAGCAAAGTGTGTGTATTGAAATTATCTAAAGATGTTTCTAAAGGATAAAAGAAAGACTTTGAGATCCTTTTATCTTGGTAACCCTTTTATCCATTGTAGTTCTAGGTGAAGACTTTGGGCTTTTCTTCACTCTATTACTACATGTGTTTCAAATCAGTGAAGGAGGCAACAAAAGACTTTATGATTTCATGGGTTTCCTTGTGGACCTTGTTACTACTTCAAGGGATTTTTTTCTTTGTGCTAGATACCATTCTTGAAAGAAGAATAATGCATTTAGCCATAGACCGGGACTTCCCTCTTTTATTCCTTGGACATCCTCTCTAAAAAAAGAGAGATGGATGGTGTTATACTACCCTGAGTATTATTTTTTGTTTACTTATATATACATATATAACATATAAGTGATTCATAGGGAACCTCCCCTTGATGAGAGGAGAGATTTATCTCATTAAGATGTGGTAAACCTACACTTTTTGTGGCATAAATCTCCTTATACTATGGTTGATATACCCATTTTGTCATCAGTTAGTTGACGACAAAATATTCACCCAATAGCTTTTTGTTGACTCTGCTGGGGACACGAACGTGCATTTTGAAGCCTCAAGCTTTAACTTGAAGCAAATTTAGTTTCTTTTTCATTTGACACTCTGGCAGATCCATCGTACACATGAGGCCAGAGAGCTCAGGGTATTGTTGATCTTGTATTTGAGTTGGTGTGACAAACTAATTTTGATATTTCTCCTCTATCATCTCATCTTTAGTGAACTAGGAGCTTCCCTCCTACCAACACTAGATCTCCCATACCTGGTGAAGCTTCTAGCCTCAATACTGGGAAGGCTTTGTCTTTATTGACCCCACCAAGATTTTTTTATCTCACCATTTAACCATCCTATCATAATGGCTCAAGGTCCATGGGGAAATTATTTTGGCCCTCTCAATTTGACCCCACCCTTACATGAAATACCTCATAGTTCTAGAAAAAAAATTCCCAAGTTTTTTGGTGATGGGAAGGTTTACCCCAATAAGCATATTGCCACCTTATCTATAGCATGTGGCATAATCAGTGTGGAATTTGAAGACGTAGTAGTGAGACTTTTTGTAGAAACTCTGCAAGGTGCTACTACGGATTGGTTTTACCACCTTCAAGCTTGAACTATAACTGACTGGAATACACTCAAGTCCAAATTTGAAGCTAGGTTTAAACCTACTGAAGATGCACACACCTTGTTATCTCAACTTATGTATATGAAGAAGGAACCCCATGAGCCCATGAGGGTTTTCATAGCTAAATTCAATAAGTTAAGAAACTAGATCCCTACCATCGCTCAGCCCATGTCGAAGAATCTCAAGTGCTTTTTCATCAACTCGCAACTTCCTGAAGTAATTTTTTTGTTGAGGCGGATTGGCCCTATGGATCTCATGATGGCTCAAAATTTGGCTACTGAGATTGAGGATGATCTTATCCTAGTAGGTAAGATGAAAAAAGACTCCAGTAGAAATAGATTTTCTTCATCTCCTGAAAGTTCTTCTACAAGCACTATAGATCTTATGGTGCAAAAGTTGACAAATGAATTGATAGATTTGAAAAGATAAATGGCCCAAGGTATGTCTACTCCCACTTATCGAGATATGCCAAGGAGAACATTCCAAAACCAAGAATATTAGGGCAATGCTACTTGAAACCAAGGGTAACCAAATCACCTACCTCCCCCATAAGGAAAACTTGCCATTGAAGCAGCACCCGCCAAATCAGTGGTCAGTTACCTAGAGGTTGAACATAACTTTTTAGTCCAACTCGAGTTGCACCATCAAGATGATGCTAATCTCTTCAAAGAGTAGGAAGAAGAATTAGCTGGTGACTCCAATACCAGTTTCCTAGATTACCAAGACAAAGCTGGAAGTAAAGGAGAAGGGTTTGATGGATCCTATGCTATTTTTACTAGATCTCAAAACTAGTCAGCTCCATAAACTGATAAAGGAAAAGTAGAAGAAGAACCTTAGCCAGTGGTCTCCATCGTTAAACAAAGGACTCCATTGTCTTTCCAACCAAAAGATCAGGTAATTAACAAAAAAGTAAGTACCTCAAACCATCCCATATCTTCCACCTCTATTTCTTAGACCAGTGCCACACCCACTAAAGATCAAGATGATGGGCCCTCTTCTTTTGTCTCAAATTCATTTCAATTATTTGATATAATTTATCATGCCAAAAAGACTAAGATTCAAATGACTGAGATTGAGTATTTGCGAGGCAATCCTGAACAGTTTGATAGGTTGGTAGAATATGTAAAAAATAAGGCCGTTCCCACAGGACAAGATTCTTCAAAGGCAACTCATGATTCCCCTAAGGATAAATCCACCCAAAATAGTCTTGTTGTGACTCCTCCTATTTCTCACAAGAAAATGAAACCTTTTTATGTTTCTCTACTAATAAATGGTTATAAATTGAGTAATTGCATAATAGACTCTAGAGCTTCTGATAATGTTATGCCTACCAAGGTGGCAGATTCCCTTGGTCTAACTTTGACCAAAACTTTTGGGAGATGTTTTTCTATGGAAAACAAGCAATTCCCACTCCTTGGTCAAATAAAAGATGCCCAATTTGCGTTCGTAGCTTTTCCAGAAAAGAGGATAAAAATAACAGTTATGGTGGCCAATGTTCTGGCCTCTTATGGAATCCTTCTTGGATGGAATTTATGCAAGGATGTTGGGGGTGAGCTAAGCATGGACTTGTCTAAGGCAAGGATCCAAATTCAAGGTATTATGAAGAGATTGCTTCCTAAAAAAGAGGAAAAATATGTAGTCACCCGATCATCAGCACTGGAAGCTCAAATTTTATTTGAATCTTTAGGCATGGCTAACTACTTCCTATCTATAGATGAAATTCATGAGGCATCTGATGAAACTCTTATAGGTAACGACTTGAAAATGTATTCAACTAACACAATAGGAGAATCGGTAAAGCAAAATTAATGCATGGAAGAACCTCTTCCTCCAAATGAAGGAGTTTTTAAAGAAAAAGTGGTGTCTAGTGAGGTATGGATTTTAGAATTTGATGGCAGTTGTTCCTCTACCAGTTCAGGAGCCAGAGTTGTGTTGGTATCTCTTCAAGGAGATATTATTCCTTTATCCTACAAGTTGCAATTTAGCAACACCAACAACACAGCTGAGTATGAATCCCTATTGCTTGGATTATAAGCTACTAGAGAAAAAGGCATTAAACTCCTCCATGCTAAAGGGGATGCCAAATTGGTGGTTTGTCAGGTAAGGAACCTCTATCATACCAATAATTAAATATTTCACCACTACTACAATCTAGTTTGGGACCAAATTGAGAACTTCGATGCTTTTAGCATCTCTGCCATTTTGAGAGAATTCAATGACCGAGTAGATGCATTGGTTGTTTCTACTACTCTCTTGGTTCCCCACCCAGACTTTAAAGGAAACAAGTACACTATTAAATTGGTCTTTTGACCAAGTGTACTTGATAATATTAGCCCTTGGCAAGTGTTCAATAATGATAATCAAATCATTTCCTTCTTGGAGCAAAAGGACAACTTTGAACAACTACACTTTGAAGGTAGTGAACTTCAAAAATGTGAGACAAATTTTGAGCCAAATACAGATGTAGTTGAGGAGTTCCTTCAACTTAAGGGGAATAAGATTCTTAAAGGCTTGGTTTCCCTAGAGAAATTGTTTGATAACCATGACAGGTTCATCAAACAACAATGAACGGATTCAAACTCCTCTCATGATTTTGATCAAGTAAATTTGGGAACCAAGGGAGATCCCAAGATGGTGAACATTGGGAAATGTTGCACTCTTGAGGAGAGATTCAAGTTCTCTACTCTACTCTGCCAATATATAGATGTCTTAGCATATTCCTATGACAACCTGAAATCACTTAGGACTGATGAAATTTGCCATGACATTCCTCTTAAGGCTAACTCAGTGACTTATAAACAAAAGTCTAGGAAATATAATCCAAAAATATTAGGTACCATTTTATTTGAGATACAAAAAATGCTTGATGCCAGGATAATTTTCCCAATCCATCACTCCACATGGATTGCCAATATAGTGCCTGTGAGAAAGAAGAAAAGTGAAATTTGAATCTGTGTAAATTTTAGAAACTTGAATTAGTTATCTTTAAAAGATAACTACCCTCTCCCTATCATGGATAAATTTATATAGATGGTGACATGTTTAGAGATGTTATCAATGCTGGATGGTTTCTTAGGGTACAATCAAGTTGAAGTTGGAAAAGTAGATCAACACAAGACTACCTTCACCACACCGTGGGGCACCTTCACTTACCGAGGAATGCCTTTTGGTCTGATAAATGTAGGTAACACATTTCAAAGAGTGATGGACCTCACTTTCAAGGATGAAATGGGTAAGTTCAATATAGTGTACCTGGATGATTTGATGGTATTTTTAAAGCATCATTCTGACCATGTTTACCATTTACAAAGTATACTGGAACGCTGTCATCGAAATGGTATTTCTATAAATCCCAAAAAATATATCTTTGGGGTGATAGAAGGGAAACTTATCAAACATATTATGTCCCAAGAATGTATTAAAATTGACTTAGAAAGAGTCAAGTCCATCCAAGAGCTTACACTGCCTACCAATAAAACTGTTGTTCACTCTTTCTTTGAAAAGGTGAATTTTATTCAAAGGTTCATCCCTGATTTTGATAAGAAAAATTGCCACATTATCAATATGATGAAAGGAAAATATACCTTCAAGTGGACTATAGAGGGAAAATCAACATTCAAAGACATGAAAGAAGCAATCACTCGCACACTAATTCTGGTTTGTCAAGACTACACCAAAAACTTGAAAATATATAGTTATGCTTCTAAACATACACTCTCAACTACTTTAGTTCAACAGAACAAAGAAGGTGTGGAATCTCCTATTTCCTTCATGAGTTGTCTGCTCAAAGCTCATGAGCTGAAATATTCAAACATAGATAAGCATGTGTATGCGGTGGTCAAAGCAGTTAAACATTTTAGGTTTTATATCCTGAACTCACATACTAAGGTTCTGGTGCTTGATACAACAATGAAGTCCATTTTGACTCAACAAGAGTTTGGTACAAATAGGGGTAATTGGATTACCAAGATTTAGAAGTTTGATCTAGACATCAAACCTACCAAACTTGTGTAGGGAAAGGGTATTTGTCAGTTGATTGTCAATAACATTTATAAGGGAGCAGAAAATGAAGAAATAGAGATCAAAAACATGCCTACAGTCCTCTTTGTTGCCACTATTTATGAGTGGTATTCTGACATCACCCATTTTATGACCTATGGTGAGTGTCCCACTTATCTCTCCTACAAGGAAAAATGGAATGTTAAACTAAAGGCTGCTAGCTATGTTTTGTGGGATAATGGTTTGTATAAAAGAAGCCTGGATGGGGTATTTCTTCATTGTGTCGATAAGGCACAACAAGATAAATGTTTGGAGTATTTCCATAATTCGGCCTATGGAGGAAATTTTTATGCACTAGTGATAGTGCACAAATTTTTATACACTATTTCAAGATGCCTATAAATGGGTGTGTAGATGTGAATTGTGTCAACAGTTCATCAAAAAGCCTAAATTGGCCGCATTGCCCCTTAAGCTAGTAATAATCAAAGATCCCTTTCAATAGTGGGGTATTGACTTCATTGGCATAGTTAACCCATCTTTGAGTGCTGGACATGATTATGTCCTCATGACAACTAATTACTTTACCAAATGGGTGGAAGCTGTCCCAACTAAGCACACTACGTCTGAAGTGGTGTGCAATTTTCTTAAAGAAAATATCATCTCCCAATTTGGGGTTCCACTTAAAATTATAATAGATAATGCAACCTATTTTTCTTCACATGAAATTACTCAGTTCTACTTTTATGGAATTACCTTGTCTCATACTTTAGATTATTTCTCACAAGGAAATGGCCAAGTAGAATCTAGCAATAAGAACTTGGTTACTATTATCAAGAATTGGTAGATGACAATCAAAGAACTTGGCACAAAGCACTATTTGATGCTTTATGGGTAGATATGATTACACCCAAGAGGGCCATAGGCATGTTACTATTCCAACTTCTGTATGGCTTGAATGCGGAGATACCTATCACTCTAGAACTACTAGTGCTCAAGTTAGCCAAAGCAATCAAAGATTTGACCTTCAAAAATTCAATTGACAAAAGGATCATGTGTCCAAATGAATTAAATGAGCAGTGAACCATGGTGGTAGACCAAATTATGGTGCATCAAAATCAGGTGAAGAAACTTTTTGACAAAAGGGATAAGGTTCGTCATTTTCAAATCAGAGATCAAGTCTTGTTGTGGGACAAGAGGAGAGAACTAAAGGGAATGCATGGAAAATTTGATTCTTTGTGGAGAGGTCCATTTACCATTCAGCAACTCTATGGTGAGAATATATTCTTGTTGGATTATCAAGATGGAGCACTATTTTCACTACCCCATAGTGGGCAGCATCTGAAGCATTTCAATCCTTGAAATTTAGATGGATCCACTTGTATATTTGTATAGTTTTTATGTTTTGTTTATTTTCTTTCATTTTTAGTGTAACTATGTAGCCTAATGGCTTAGATGAAGGCACTTAGAGACTAGTTTCTACTCCCATTGATTGATTTGATCAAATGGAAGTTTCCCAGTAGGAACTAGCTGTTGTTTCCAAAATTAGCTCAGCTCATTTTTGGAACAACCCCCTACGAAACTTGTTCATTTTGCCTTTTTCTCTCTAAGTTCATTTTTTGAGATGAGTTTTTATTTTTCTCATGTTTAATCAATTGGCATTTTTCAAAGTTTTTAACGTCTCTTTGTTACGTTTTCCCCAAAATGTGAGTGTTGTTACAGTCTCGATGCGATTAGGGGAGAAATTTCCCTTTTCCTAGAGTTAGTCTTTTTCCTTAAATTTTCATGCATGGGCGGCAAATTTCGCTGACCCTACATTTTTCTTCCTTCTCCATGAAAGAGTGGAAAATTTCACCGCCCTTGCATCCAACATGCAGGAGTAAAAAATTTCACCACCCCTACATTTTTTCTTCTTTACATGCAGGAGTGATAAATTTTGCCACCCGTGCATGTCCTTTAATTTTTACTGTAGGAGTGGCAAATTTTTCCACCCCTACACTACATCATTTTTTGCACGTGGCATTTATGGCCATGTGCGTCAAGTGGTTGGGGCTGATTTTTTCCCCATTTAATCCTTTTTTGATTCATTTTGATTTATTTCTTCCAATTCTCCTCCTGCCCTCTGCCTCTAGACGATCCAACAAGAGGGAAGAAACATTTTTCATTGGATTCAACTTCTCGTCGCACGTCATTTTTTAGGTAGGTATTTGTTTTTACATTTTATTTCATGTTCTTCCTCTTTCTTAGGTTTTGTTTTTGTTTTTGTTTTCTCCTCTCCCCCTCCTCTCTTCCTCCTATCAGGACACCTTTCTCCTCCCACCGTGCTCCTTCCCTCCTCTTCCCTTCCTCCCCATTCAGTTATCCATCCTCTTCCTCCATGTTAGGGTGGTGAATTTCACTGCCCTCCCTTTTCTCCCAAAAATTCCTACCTTGTGTAAGGACATCATTTTTTTTTGCCCTAACCGCACTCCCTCCTCTCTTATAATGGTGGCAAATTTTTCCACTGATATAGGTTTGCCTGACCAAAGTGTAAGGGCTTTCATTACACCTAAGTGTGAGGGTAGCAAATTTTTCCACCCTTACACCTTTTCCTCCTAGCATGCATGGGTGGAAAAATTTTCCGCTGGTGCATTTTTTGGCCTCACATGCACAAGTGGCAAATTTTGCTGCCTATGCATGAAGACCATCCCACATGCCAAGGCAGTAAATTTTGCCACCCTTGCATCTTTTTTCTCTATTTTTTCTAACTCTAGAGAATTTTCTTTCTTTCTATATTTCATGCCTCCTCCCTTTTTTTCCTCTTAACCTACTCACACCTCAACCTTGTCAAGTGCCCTTCCTTGGTCATGATCATCTGACGTGCACTTTTCCTAAATTCACAATTTTTTCCTAATTACACGATCATGATTCTTACCACAGTTCCCCTTGAGGATTCTGCTTTGTTTGTGCCCTCTCAACAAAGGCTCATCCTGATGACTGAAACTTCTCTAAAGAAGTAAAAGGCCATGAAGTACAAGTATCAAGGTGTTTTCCCAATCACCTCGATCACTTCTAATGTCAATGACATTAGAGATACAGAGATCAGCCACATGGATATGACCAAGTTTGTGGAGAGAACCAAGGTGACCAACCCGAGCTTAGAGATAAAAATAATCATTGAGAGAAACATCCATCTAGTCTCCTCTTTCCCTGTAGCAACACATCACATAGAGTTCATCCTCCAATGCACCCAGTTCTATAACAAAGAGACCAGAACAGTGTTAAATTCTAGTGGCAACATGATAATTTGACTCGACCCTAAATTTATAGATAAAGTCTTGATATGCCCTCCTGCTACCAAAGTGCTAAAAATTAACTTCATTGAGGCACAAAAGGTGTATGGCAAAGATCCTGAGAGGGAGAAAAAGGTGATGAACAACATATGGCTCAAGACTCCCAGAGCCAACTTATCTAGATGGCCACCAAATTTCCTAAGAAGTGATTTCATAGAAGAATTTGGTGACTTAATTACTCTTCTTAGTAGATTATGAGGTCTACCATCTTCTTCCCAATTCCACAAATGGATGTATCCCTTTATTAAGATAATTTTACAAGGGAAACAAGTCATCTTCTGGGGTGAGTAGATCAACAACGCTCTTCATGAGCTATTGACAAAGGTGTCTACTACTTTGAAGTTATATATGACTTCATACTTAGTATACATCACAACCTTAATGCAAACCTTTCTAGGTTTGACAATAGAAGGAGAAAAAAGAACCACCCCAATTTATTCATATTACCGTCAGCTGACTTTGAAAGGATCAATCTATCACTTTAGGAGGGTAAATGATGTCTTCTTCATAGTGTTTTTGTGCCTTTTTGATCTTCATCTAGAATAGAAAAGAGTATCAGATGAATCCTGGATGGTCATCAATGATTTTGGCTACATGTTTTTACAATTTTCCTCCTTTTGCTATCTATGGGTTGGCTTTTTCCAAGGCTATCCCTACATGCTCCCCCAATTTCTATCTGATAAATTAGTCCTAATGGAGCTGTGTAGGTAGATTATTGTCATACACGCTAAGCAAATAGAACTTAAAAATCTAGGTTTCATGTTCCTAATAGAAATGGGTAGATACTCAATTTTGACTACCACCAAAGCAAGGGTAATGGAGACAAAAATGCAATTGGTCACCATGAAGCAGTTCAAGAGAAGGTCTAATTTTGACTATAGGGGAGTCAAGGATATGATCCAAATAAAGACTTAGTTTTATGACCCCATGATTGAGGACATCTAGGTAGACTTGAGAATAGTGGAAGAGATTATAAGGATGAACTATAATAGGTTGACTTTGGAGCAAATTGAATATCTAGGGTTTGTAGATATTCTCCCTAGTCTGGTTGATGATAAGAACATAATTAAAAGTAGATACCTGGCTAAGAAAGTCGCTAATTCTCCTCTTTCTCTAATTTAGTGGTCCCAAAAAGAATTGACTTCTTTGAGAAAGAGATTCAAACCAATGTTGGCTAACACCAATGATTGGCTAGCGGCCAAAGGAATCACATTGAAGGAATTCATCACAGGATCAGAAGCTAAATTCTAGGAAGAAATAAGGAAGAGAGCAGAGAATAGAAGTAAGAATAAAGGAAATGTTCCTTCTCCATTTAGGCCTCACAAGCTTAGAATCATCTTTGTGTCTAAGAAATTGAAGGTTGCTGAGAAGGAGCCAGAATCAACAACTATGGGGGTTGGAAAACAAAGCACTCAAGAACAGGTAGTGTAATAGATGGAGATAGATGACAAGCCTATAGAGCAGTAGAGAACTGAGACTCTATCTCCCCAAAAATGGGAACAACCACTTGCAAGGATTTCTTCTTTGGCACCTCAACCCCCTATGGCATCTCCTTCACCTCTTTCTTCCATCAGTGTTCCTTCTTTTGGATCCACCTCTCATTCTAGATTTATGTTTGGTGATCCTCAAGGTGCTTCTAGAGACATCCTTCACTCCTCAAGTTCTATCCCTAATCTCTCATCTCCTTCTTTCAATATTAGAGAAAGGTCTACCATTGACTAGCTAGTGATCAACATAATTTCACCTACTACACCCACTACACCTGCTGTTCCCACTAGTAGTGTAGACGTTACCCCAGTAACACCAGCTGTAGGGACTGTTGCCATGGTAAGTGTTTCCGCTCTCCCATCTTGGTTATCAACTTTCATGCCAAAAAGGAAGAAGCAAGCCATCTCTGTAGATGACTTTGATTTTAGAAAAATAGTGTCGGTGAAAGCTAAGACCCCTAAGAAACCAAGGATCCTTTCAAAAATGGTTGAGGAAAAGGGGCACAAATTTTTGGAGATAACCAAACCTTCACAATATGTAACCTTAGAGGATTTGGACATGAGTAACTACATTTCTCATGTTGTGTTGGGAAAAGTCACTCACGAGAGTGCAAAGAGTGACCTACAATCAGAAATGGATATCATGGTCCATAAATTTGACAGGAAGAAGGAGATGAAAGATTATTACAAGGCAAAGGTAGAATAATTAACTGCAGTAGTCAGGAGATTCACTTTTGCTCCTGAAGCAGTAACCCCAGAAGCCTTTTTCATAGATGATCATGTTATCCAAAAAATATAGAAAACCTACATGAAAGGGAATGTACTTGAAAATTATATAGGAAAGATGCATACACAAGGAATTTCCTTGCTTATAGAGGTCACTGAGAAGATAAAGAAGATGAAGAAGATAAGGATAGGTTTAGAAGACCTCCTCTCTCTTATTTCTCAAGATATTGACAGTACAAATAAATATCTCAACAAGTGGGTAGAGATGAAGGATCTAAAGAAACATACCTTGGTATCAATTGGCATCATTATCAACAAATATTCTTATGTTGAAATCAAATAATCACTAGTATACAGAATCTAGGTACTTAAGGAGCTGATCAAAGATCTCAAGTCTTCCAAGGACGCTAGTGAGAAAAGTGACACAGGGATGTTAAATAGACTAGAGGAATTTCCTTGCAATCTCACCTCTAGAGATAATCAATTTCTTTCATCAAAAGAGATGATTCAAGAATTCAAAGGTATGATCCAAAGGGATTTTGAAGAGAAAGCATTTTCAATGACTTCTGTGGATAACATCTTAGATTTTCAATTAACTCTAGATAATATAAGAACCAAGTTAACTAGTCATGCCAAAGTAATCACAACATTGAAAGATGCTACAATCAGAGCCAAAGTGATCTTCAAAAATACTATTGCACTAGATAATATAGGAATTTAGGCATCTATCGCCATGTATGATGCTCATCTGAAGAAGTTTGGCGGTAAGAGTTGAATCATTTCTCCATTCTCTCTTCTTCCTTTCCTCTCATGTACTTTTGTCATGTAAAAGTATATGCACTTTTGTAATATGTAATTACATGTAAAAAATCCAAAAAATATCCCAAATTCAACGATGACTCATCTTTGATTAGATATTTTAATATTTTAATCTTTTTCATTTTTGAAGGTTTCTCGCTATATATAGAGGGAACCTCTTTTGTAAAAGGATCTCTGGATTATTGAGAGTAAAAACTCTGATGAAATTAAGACACTTCTTGAGACTTTTTACTCAATTTGTAAATCATATTTTATCAAATGAATGAGAAACATGTTTATTTCATACTTTGTGTTGGAGTAATTTGTGTTACTTAGGAAATAGTTCTTATGTTCTCTTTCCTGATAATCTCTCATCTGTTTGATTTAATAAGCAAAGTGTGTGTATTGAAATTATCTAAAGACATTTCTAAAGGATAAAAGAAATACTTTGAGATATTTTATCTTGGTAACCCTTTTATCCATTGTAGTTCTAGGTGAAGACTTAGGGCTTTGTTTCACTCTATTGCTACGTGTGTTCTAAATCAGTGAAAGAGGCAATGGAAGACTTTGTGCTTTCATGGGTTTTCTTGTAGACTTTGTTACTACTTCAAGGGATTTTTTTATCTACACTGGATACCATTCTTGAAATAAGATAAATTCTTTTATCCATCGATTGGGACTTCCCTCTTTTATTCCTTGGACATCCTCTCTAAAAAAAGAGAGATGGATGGTGTTATACTACCCTGAGTATTATTTTTTACTTAATTATATATACATATATAGTATAGAAGTGATTAATAAGGAACCTCCCCTTGATGAGAGGAGAGATTTATCTCATTAAGATGTGGTAAACCTACACTTTTTGTGGCATAAATCTCCTTATATTATGGTTGATATACCCATTTTGTCACCAGTTAGTTGACGACAAAATATTCACCCAACATAGTGGACCCTGCGGTGGTGCTCCTCTAGTTCCTCCTAGACGCTATGGTAGATCTCAACTAATTATTTCTAAGCCACCTCTTGATCCTCTCTCAAATCCAATAGAACTACCACTAGTATTTCCTCTTTCACCTCATGTAGTAATAGGTGTACTTGATATATTGGGATCTAAGGGAGTTGATTAGTTAAAGGTGGGATTGTATTTTGCACAATACTTATATTTGGTCCACTTGGAATTTCAAGGTGAACCATAGGTCTTACTTGAAATGAGAAGGTAAAGGTTAATAGTTAATTTTTATTTTGAATTTACACTCCTAGAGTTTCCTTTATATATACAACTTCAAACTCAACTTCAGATTCCACACTATCAATATTCTAATTTCTTACAAGAATTATATGAAACTTAGATGGATGAGCATGCACTATGGTGGGGAATTGGTCCTATTTAGATTGGGTTCCACTATCATCAATGTTTTTCCTAATTATTTCACATGTTCCTACACTAATGAAGGGTGAATACCCATGGTTAGAGAGTAATCACTATGCCTTTATTCTTTCCTATGAATTCTCATGACACTTCTAGTATCCTCCTATTTAACCTTGGGTTATTTTTCTTTCATGGCCTTATGCCTAGCCTAATCATACTTACACTTCCAAAGTTCTTTATGAATGGCTTCCATGTTGAACTATTAATCCCATACCAATGTATACCCATCCATTTCCCCACCAATTCTATTGTTCATGTGTGAGAGAGTTTATCCATCCATGGGGAAGTTCTCAACTCCAGAATCAACCATAAGTTTCTTAATATCTAAGGGAAATTATTTTAGATACCTTCCACATGGTTCCCTCAAGAATTTGAAATGTGATTCCTACGGAAAAGAGTATGTAGAGACATAATATTACCAAATGTAACTATTGAGCATTGATTTACACTAGATGTCCACTTCACATATCCAAGTAGTTTTCAATACCTCCAAGGTTATCTGATGCTCTATTAACTAGAGAGTCTTCTATTCATAATTTATTGAATAGTCTTGAGCATATATCTAAATCAAATCATTCAAGTGAATGGGTAATTATACAAATAATGTTTCATATAGAGAATCATATAGATGTTTATCTACCCATGTGAATGTATAAGATACTAATTTAATATATTGAAGCACAAAGTTTTATTCTATTATGCTAACCCAACTCTTGATGTTTTCTAAAGGGATCCACTCAAGCATTTTTTACCATTGTGATAAGAAGTGCAATGGGTCCCAGTAACACAAACAAAATGTTGGGGTCTTTCATCCTTAGTTTTTATCAACTAAGTATTATTCACATTCCTAGAATAAGGAAGAGACTAATGAGATATCATACCAACATATCATGTGAGTAGTGACCTCATAATTTCACCTAAGACATGCAACCTAAACTAGTTCTCATCAACTTTGTCATGTAGTGATGGATATACAACTTTATCTATACTTAGGCACTTGGGTTGGAAAATTTATTCATTATTAATATAAAAATCAATTTAGATTTAAAATTTTTATTCATTCACATATTCCATGTACTTATTATCTATTACCATATAATGGATTTAACAATAAAAATATTAACACATCAAGATTCATAGATTAAGTAGTGGTTCTATTAATTTTATTTGAAAAGATTACAAAGGTATTTAAATGACACTCTATCTCTCTATATCTCTATAACCTTGAAAAAAAAAAAAAAAACACTTTCTATCAAATATAAGAGGTATTTATACATAATCCAACCCCTTCTTAGGTTACATAATTAATACAAATAAAGAAAACAAGCTAAAGACTATTTTATAAAAAAGAAGTCATGGTAAGCCATTAAAATTAAGTCCTTTTGACTTAGGCCTACCAACCCATACATACTCTCTCTATATGTTTGATATTCATGTTCATGTTCCTCCTCTCTCATGGACCAATGATAGATTATTTCTTGATTAATACTAATGATTTTGTAAAATAATTTATAACCATCTCTGCTTCCTTCACCCTTGTCCTAGTTTTGTACTTTTCTAAGTCCTTCACCTTATGTTCCTTGTTCTCCATTTCCTTGTCTTATACAACTCACTATTCCATCCCAAGGTATTATGAATTATTCTTCCATGCCTCTCTCTTCCAAATCATTCTATTCAATTCTAAATTCCTTTACATTTTTCTTCCATGCCTCTATTTTAATCCATTCTCTTCCATACCAAGGTCCTCCAAACTATTCTCATGACCTTTCTTTTACTTGATATGGATTCAAAACAATTAGAATATATCACAAAAATTGGGGTCTTACATATTGACTATCTAACAATAAAGTTTTATCAAAATGAAATAATGAGAATGAAAATGGATTGACACACTTATGCATATCATTCATCCAAAAAAACTTGTGGGACAAAGTATTGTAAATCATTTATGTATTAATCCTTCATGAGGTTATACATAACAAATACTTCCTTACATATTTATAAAAGTTATCATAATTTTATAAATATATAAACCTATAAAAATGATCCCTAAACACCTATTAATATATTATGATGGGCGCTTACATTTCATAACCACATTTTCTGCATTTTTAGGGGATTGTAAAATCACACTAGTGAAAATGCATAACTTAAAAATTGAAAAAAAATGTGTTGAGAAATTTTCATAGCTTATAAAAGTGAAATTACCAATTTGAATAACTTTGAGAATGGCATTGGTGTTTATTTATGGATTATTAATTTAAAAAGTGTGTTGACATATTTTCACTACTTTCAAAAGTGTAATGACTAATTGGCTTGATTTTTAATAGTGCATTAGTGTTTTTTTCACAATTTAAAACTTGAAATAGTGTGTTGACATATTTTTAAAACTTGAAAAAGTGAAATGATCTATTTTTATGACTCTTAAAAGTGTGTTGTTGTTTTTATAAATCTTGAAAACTATGAACTTCACCTTGAATCTACAACTACCATTCTTCCCTTTGACTTTATAAGTTCAATATAAAGTATTTTCACTATGGGTTTTTAAGATAAAATTTTATTAGTAAAATTATCTCTTCAACTAATTAAATGAAAGCCAAAATTGAGTTATTACATGAAATTTATGGCTCGATGGAGATTAAACCCTAGTTTTTTACTTATGATAACTTCACCCTACTTTTACAATTATGATTCTCCCCTTTGATTTTATAAGCTAAATATGATAGCTCTAGGAGAGCCTTAGATTTTCATTTAGTATACTAAGGAGAGAGATAGTTGAGAAATAATATTTTGGGAAGTAATAGGTAAAATAATTTAATTCTATTTTGTGTAATTTGTGGTCTGGTTCATCTCCCCATCTTTATGAATAATTGCTAATAGTTTAGGAGTGTTTAGATGGCCTACTCATCCAAACAGGGCTCAAGTTTTCCATTACTTCTTCACCTTAGAATTTAATTAAAAATAATTATTTTATAAGATTCATTTTAGGGTAAAATAGGACATATTAATTTTTTTCCATTATCTAATTCATTCTAGGAAGCTACTTATGGCATAAAATAGGTTTTCCTTATTATCCTTATGAAATGGTCATTTGATCAATTTTAGAGCAGAACATGTGTTAGAGGGATAATGTACATAATAATACTTATGAAACATAAAATTACATAATTTATCTTTATTATAAATCATTATTATCTAATTTAAGCCTTTATAGGCCAAACAATCAAGTTGCTAGTTGGAGCTCCAATGGAGTTGCAGGCAAGTTGATCAACTACAAAAGTTTTCCTTTCCTATAATGGGTAAAAAATAAAGAGGATATGATGTTTTAACCAATAATTTACCATGTGAAACATGTTTTAGGCCAAAATTTCAAATAAAATTGGAAGATATGTGAGGTATATAACTCATTTTAACCCCCTTAATCCAAATCAAGGTCTCACAAAGAGCATGAGAGAAGCCCTAAGCTAGGGTTTTGAAGATTTCAAGAACTTTAACTCTCAAAATTTTCCAAAAATTTTTAATACAATATATTTCAAGGTGATATAAGTGATTCAAGAGGTTTTGGTTTTATTGGAGTTTATACAATATGGATTTGGTGGATGAGGGTTTGGAATAGGGTTAATTAGGCCTAAAAAGGGGTGGTTTCCAAAGGAAATGTTATATAAGAGTGAACTAAGGTCATGAAAATTGTCACACCTATAATGAGATGGAAAATAGATATAAATGGTTTCATATTTTCAAGATATTTCATAAATTGGTCCTTACAAAAAGAATTTGACCAGAAAAGGGCTAGTAGGAGCTTAGGCAAGTCAAGGTACTAAGAATGGTGCATAATGTGAGCAAGTGTTTTAAGGGTTTTGTAATTTTATTTGAGAGTTAAATGGAATTAAATAGTCATGTTAAATTTATTAAAGACATTAAGCTAAGGAGGTGACCCCTTGGAGTGAAAAAGGCTCATGAAACTTTTGTTAAGGGCTTGTATTGTGACAAAGGACAAGTGAGATGTTTTGTGGCTATCCTCTGATTCATATTGACCTTGGAGGAGACTCAAGAAAAATAGGCCCAGTTTAAAATTAATTATTTTGAATAACTAACTTAAAACCCTCTCAAAACACACACCTAAAACTATGAGAACAATAATCATATTCTCTCAAGTATTGCACCTACAACTACCAAGAATTAACACAGTCATGTGAAAGAGAATAATGACTAGGAAGGAGGGTTTTAAATGGGTTAGGGAGTAAAAAAATACATCATATTTAATTATAAATATACCATAATATTGAGTACCTAACTCAATCAATCATATCATGAAGTTTCAAGGAGGGTCTAAGTGGATGAAAATGACCTACAGCTTCTCAAGTTCAAACCTTTATGAAGGTTGGAAAATGATATTGAGAACACAGAGATGCATAGAGGATTTTTGGTCATGATATGGGTGAGTAATAAATTATGATGTATAAAAAAACATAATGATAAACCTCAAAACTTCAAGGAAACACAATCAAGGTCACTAAGGAGTGATAGGCTTGTTGCCATCCACCAAGGTTTTAAAGCACAAGACCTAGGGTGAAATTTCATGTTCCAAGAAGATGATTAAGAATAAAAATGGGAATGAGATCCTTATAATCATTATAAATTTTTTAAAACAATGAATTATATAGTCATACACCTCATATCCATCACCTACATCATTGAGCACACAGATATCCATGGATTTTCCTTGAGGAGCTTAAGCCATACATGGTGGAATAAGGTTAAAGTAAAATAAATGGAGAGAGAAATAATGAAAGGATAACATCCATGAGAATTTAAAATAAAATAAACCTTATTTTATCTCAATACAAGTCAAAGGAAATAAAAACTCAGTTGTGATTTTTGGCCATACAGGCACATGTCATTAGGTTTTGCTAGAATGGGCCTACAAGCCAAAATATTCAAGATCCAATCAGTAAACTTTGTGGAGATTATCATTATGACCTAATATACCTATTAAACATAATTTATAAGTTTTTTTTAAAATGGTAACTATTTACTATTTTAGTATAGTCAAATCACAGTCAACATTGGAGCATGCCTTCTAGGAATTGGTCATTTCAGGGCATCTACAGGTTGATTCAAAGCATAAAATTTGAAATTTATGGTATAAATGAACAAAAAAATAATCCCATGAAGTAATAAAGGCACAATAAAGAGTGAAAGTTACTGATATTATTGCATAGTCCATAGGGCAGTCAAGAAGGCAACCATTGGAAACCAAATGCAGTTTTGTTAGTTTTGGATGTTAGGAAGTTGTTTAGGCCTTGAAAAGGTATTTAAATAGTATAATATGATGTTTTAAATATATATTTTTATATTTAAGTGATAAAATTCAGGGGTTCATGTAAATGTTTGAATAAAGACAAGTTTTGGCATGAAGGAAACATGCAGGCAACTCAAGGTAACTTTTGGTAAAAAGGGTCCACATGACAAAGTACACATCCAAACGACTTGAAACTTGGTAAAATTGGTAATAATGAATTATTATATCCTTAAATAATATTTTTAATGTCATTTTATTAGTGTAAGTACCTAATATTTATACATAATCCACCCTGTGTCTTGTAATGGTCACTAGTCATGCAAACTCAATTTTTAGAGTTTTAAGGTGTTTTTGAGGTTTTTAAGATTAGGGGAATATATTAGAATAATTTAATATGGTTTTAAGAATTTTAAACACCTTTAAAGAGTGTTTAAACTCTAAAAATTCATGCAAACTCTGAAGGTAGGCTCAAATCCCTGTAGGTAGTTTCAAAGGCATATAAGACAAGGTTGAGTTTTGATAATTAAGAGAGGCGTTATGAGGTATTTAAGATGTAATGATGATTTTTTAAATATATTAATATAAGAGGAAAGGTAAAATTTGTCATTTGGAGAAATTCAAGCTTCTTAGGCCTAAGACACCCATATTCAGCCTATCTTCAAACACTCATTTCTTTCATATCATGATGAGTTGGGACAAGTGATTCTAGTATGTTTTGAGTAACCCTATGTAATTGAAAATAATTTTTTATTGAGGTTTTTTAAGGTCTTGAGTTTTATGAACAATCATTAAGAGTGTAAGCAAGTCCAAAATTCTTCCAAACCCTACAAATAATCATCTTTATGTATTTATATTTTCACACCTTTCACATGGGAGCCAAATATTTTTAGGGTTATTTAATGGGTATATATACCATATATCCATGGAAATAATTGGTGTACTGGGTGTCTTCTATATATGAACAATCATCTTGAAAGTGATCTTGCTTAAGCTTGCAATGGAGCTTTTTGACCAATTTTGTGTTTTTGGACTCATAGGTCCACCAAATGGTCAATAATTTCTTTAAAACCACCTGTAATGTGTAAAAGACTTCCTAAAAATCTTGACCAACCTATCTTGTAGAAGAATCTGGTATGTTTGGGTGCCTAAGAGGCCCAAAATGGCTCAAAATTGCATATTTTTTAGGTCTTCAAAGAAATAAATGGTATAAAACCATGGAAGGGGTCTAATAGGACATGAAAAATTATTCCATCAAATTTAGAAATCTTCACAATAGTTTTTGTGATGTCTTACTAAGCAAAAGGGTTAAAAACCTAGTTTTTGACATATTTGTGCATTGTTGTAGGTTTGATGGTGATTTCCACCATTTTTTTAGGTATAAAGGTTTTATATATATTCATTTCATTCAACATACAAATTAAATGTATGTTTTTAAGTCTTATAAAAGTCTAAAAGTGGTCTTTAGGGTGCTAAATGGACTTGGGAGTAGTTTTTAGTGTAGTTGGTTGAGGGTGGCTCAAGCTTGTGACCTCCATCAATAGGGTCTATGGGAGTTTCAGGTATCATGGAGTTTATTTCAGGTTTAAGAATCAAAGTCAATTTGAAAATATAAAAGAACCTCAAAAATCAAACATGAAATATAACCTCCATGGTTTGTTAAGCATAAAATCCCAAGTTAGTTAACATTTTGTGTAAGATTTTCTAGAAGAGCAAGTGGAGTGGGGCATAGAAGTCTATGGGAGAGATATTTTGAGGTTGGAGAGTGAAAGTGGAGAATTAAATAAATTTTCAAAGTCATTGAAGGCTTTTCCTTCTTAGTGGATCATGACATCATCACCCTCAACAAATTTCTATCTTCTAGTGTGTTTCTTAACCAATGAGAGGGTTTAAAGACTATTAGAGCCAATGGAGGTTAATTTATTGATGAAGGATTAGCTATAATTAACCCAAATGTGGGTGAAAATCCATGGAGGGTGGTTGGATCTCATTTATTGAATTCTATTTGCTTGTCTCTTTTTTCTCTCTTCCCCTTTTCTTCTCTATCTCCCATTTCTCACCCATTTTTTAAAGATATTCTCACTTTACAAGGAGAAACCCTATCAAAATTTTTAAGAAAGTCCT
Organism: Torreya grandis; assembly: GCA_037957365.1. Lineage (NCBI taxonomy): Eukaryota > Viridiplantae > Streptophyta > Pinopsida > Cupressales > Taxaceae > Torreya > Torreya grandis. Next base: position 731,073 of record JARHVA010007162.1, read on the forward strand.
TTTGAAGAAATAAAGATCAATTTTTACCTATCTCTTGCCTCTAAATTATGCTTAGCAAGATTTTGCATGATGGCCTTGTGAAGAAGTGTTATTCCATGTCCATTGTCCTTCTTTCTTGGCTATTTTAGGTTTTTTCAAGTTAGTTGTAGGTCTGAACTTGAGATATTTCTACCATTAATGGATGCTTGGTTTGAATTTTTAAATTCATCTTTGCTTCATGTATTATTTGGTGTGCCTAGTCTATGAAACACTTAGGCAAATTAGCTAGTTTGTGAAGTTGTGTGAGAAAGATTTATATTATGCTAAATTAGTGTTTATTTCATGCTTATGTGAGTGTCAATAAATTTGGTGTATCACCCATTTATATCTCTTAGTTACCCTATAACCCCTCTCTACATCTTTTCCAAGCAGAAACATTAGTTTATGTGATCTATCAAGAGTAAGTTGGCCCTCTCTAAAGGATCAACCTCAGTAGAGGATACCCATAGATTGAGGTTGCTCCAATATTATAAATAAGAGTGAGAAATCCTGAAAAAATCTCCCATAAGGGTGAAATTATATGGTATAATAGTTTTTGGCATGCTTGATGGGACTATATTATTCACTAAGTGAAATGTTTTGATGTTTTCTTCATCCAATTAGCCTTTAGAGATGTGTGAAAAAACCAATGGAGACTTCAAGTATTCATCAAATGGTATGAGCAGCCCAAGTGCTTAATCATCATTATTTGGTATGTATAATCAACCATATTTTTATCAATATGTTTATTCTCTACCTCAACATCATACTTATAAAGATAAAAATGTTTATTTTTTCCCCCCAAATATCACTCAAATAGCTTATAATCCATATCATGGCCTTTACCCTCCTTTCACCCCTAAGTATGACCAAGATCAACCTCTTATACATTCAAATCAGTCTTGTAATTCCTCTTGTCAATACTATGTTTATCCTATTACATCTTTGTAAGGATTTAAGTAAACATTATAAAATTATATTGAGTTGATAAGGGAGATTGGTAGGGTTTTATAACTTTCTTCATTAATCCCTATTCATGTTATACAAGGGGCAAGTAGTCCTCTTTATTTGGTTAAGCATAGGTGGTCAGTTTGTGAGTATGAATAATGGACAATTTGTGAGAGGGAGAATAAGGTGTAGTTGAGAATCATGGTCCAAAATTCAAAAAGTTTGTTGATATCATATGGAAAATAGAAAAATTAGTGCAATCAGACCTATGTGTCCTTTCCCCTCCAAGGGCCTCAATCTTAGCCTCCAAGGGTTTCAAATCAACCCCTTAATTAACCTTGTCAAAGTCCATCCTTGTCAATAATTAGAGAAGAGATACTAGACCAAGGGAGAAAAATCATGAAAATAAATAAGGAGGTTAGACTTGGACAATAATTACATATTCATGCCATGGAGGGGATAAGGAGCTTCTTACATAAGCTTTAGAGTGTATGGGAATCCATTGAAGAAGGTGACTATCCACACATTGAGAAGAAAGAGATGAAGAAATGAATACTCTCAATAGAGGAGATGTTGAATCATTGGGAGGATGAGTATGTCAAATCCAAACCAATTAGTTTGTCCTTTCCTACCACTATGCCCATTCCCACTCAAGAGAATGAAGCCATCCCACCATGGATCTCCTCCTACACCTTCTACCATGACTATGTCATACCCTCTCTTGTGAAACCACCCTCTCTTATACCCATTCAAGAAGAAGATAAGGTGGTTTTATCCTACACATTTACATCATAAAAATTATTTCAAAAAGGCATAGAGAAGAAAGAAGAGGTCTTAGATGTGGTGGTCTAAGAACTAGTTCAAGAGAAAGAGGAATTAGTGGTTAAACAAAATAAAAAAGAGTTGTTAGGTCTTCTAGGAATTAAAAACTTTTAAACCAGATTTAATATGACCATAAATCAGATGTAAACTATGTAATATCATGCACTATAGAAACATTTCTGAAGTCACAATTATTAATCAAGCATAAATGGAGAGAAAAATAATCAATCACACATAACACAAATCTACCATGGTTCACTCAATGTGGGATACATCCACCAAGAAAGTTCTCAAATTAAATAATAATCTAAAATAAGATTACAATGAACTCTCATAGAGATAGAAAAAAATCCTATAGAAAATGTTGCATAAAAGGCTACACTTTCAGCTGCACCTACACAATTTTGTATCTTATAAGCTGTTCTATCACACCCTACAATAAACACCTCACTTTGCTAAAACAATTTAACTTTGACTCTAATCCTGAAAGCCACATACTAAAAATAAACCATTAACCTCTAAAGGCCACACCACACCTTATATATATAAAACATGAAGGAAAACACAAAAAAGGAGGAAAAATTATGCCATGCTTATCCAAGATAAGAATCATCCATAAAGGACAACTCAGTTCCACCTCATCAAGCTCATCTAAAAGCTTACCCAAAAAAGAACATGCTAAGATTGATTCTCCACCTTTTAAGGCACATTTTCCAATAATCATGTGATCACAACTAGCTACTTGTAACAAGGAAGGTAATACATTTTCAAATGAATAATTATATGCCTCAGAATAAGGAAGTCAACATGGAAAACATACATCTAACAACCAACTCCATAAAACATGGAAACATAAAAAATAGATAAAACAAGGAATATTCCACTCACATGTGGAACAAGGTTCCACAAAAGGTGGAGTGGGGAAAAATTCAATCCCCACATTTATGGAGCTCTCTAGGACCCAAAAATTTATTCTTATGGTCATGTGATAGCCCTAAAGGGCTCCACACTCAAAAATTTCCCACTTGGAGACCGTTTCTCCTGAACAAAATCTATCACTATTCCATGACCACTAAGGCCAACCAAATCTAAACATAGTCTCAACTTGTCCAATGTGACCACCTTGGTCATCATATCCATAGGATTATGACTAGTATGAATCTTCTCTAGTTTCACTAAGTTATCCTCCAAAGATATCCTTATGAAGTGAAAATATAACTGATTGTGTTTCATCCATGAGTGGAAATTAGATTTTTTTACCAAATGAATAACACTCTAAATATCACTGTGTAGTATCCTAAATTCCTACTCAATCCCCAAATATTGAAACAAATCCTATAACCAAATCATCTCTTTGATAATTTCCATGGAAACAACATACTCTACCTCTATGGTTGACAAAGCCATAACCTTCTATATCCTAGAAATCCAACTAACCATTATATCCCCAATAGTAAATATATATCCTATCATACTCCTACTATTAATATACCCTACCATATTTGAGACCACATAACCACACAAAGTGGTATCTTATCTACCATAACATAATTCAAAATCCACGGTTCCTTTCAAATATTGAAGAATCCATTTCATTGCTTGTTAATGCTCATAACCTATATCACTAATATACCTGGTGACAACTCCCACTACTTAGGCAATATCTGACCTTATAAAAACCATGGTATACATCAAGTTACCAACTAATGATGAGTAAGGTACCCTAGACATCTTAATATTTTTAGTTTCCATCTTGGGACACTACTCCTTTGATAATCTAAAGTGGCCTACCAAAGGAGTATCGACAGATTTAGCAACCAACATGCTAAACATTTCCTAGACTTTCTTTACATACTTTGAATGGGATAAGATCAACTTCCTCCCCTTCCTATCACAATAAATCCTAATACTAAGGATTTTCTTTATAGAACCCAAATCCTTCATAGAAAAGGAGTCACTAAGCTATTTCTTAAACATATAAATATGTTGTATGTTCTTTCCTAGAACTAACATGCCATCGACATACAAGGATAATATAATAATGGAACCATCATCAAAATGTTTGATGTACATGTAATGGTCATAATGAAAGCTTTGATATTTTGGTTCAAACATAAAATAATCAAATTTTTTATATCATTACTATGGATCTTGTTTCATGCCTCACAAGCTCTTCTTGAGTTCGCACACATAGTTCTCCTTCCCTTTGACTTCATACCCATGTGGCTGCTTCATATACAACTCTTCATCTAAATGACGATAAAGAAAATTAGTTTTCACATCTAATTGTTCTAAGTGAAAATCCTCAAATGAAACTAAACTAATAAAAGTCATAATAGAAGTCATGTCTACAACATGAGAGAAACTCTCATTAAAATCAATACCTAGTTTCTATACAAATCCCTTTACCACCATCTTGGCCTTATACCTTTTTTTCCTTTCATCCTCTTCTTTTATGCTAAAGATCCACTTGTTTGGAAATGCACTCTTGCCCTTGGGTAGCCTTACCAAATCCCACATTTAGTTCTCCATGAGAGATCTATGATCCTCATCCATGGCTTGCTCCCACTTTAACTTGGCATCTACTTGCATTGCTTCCTCATAAAACTTTGGTTCTCCATTATCAGTGAGTAATAAATAATTCAAATAAGGAAAAAAATGTTTAGGCACTCTTCTTACCCTAGAAGACCTTCTTACAATAGGAGTTTGGGGTCCTTGTGTAGAAGGTTCATAAACTAAATCATTGGATACTTTTCCATGCATAATTTCATCCAATACTATGTACTCTTTTTGTTCCTATTCATGTTTCTATAGTTGATCCTTGTACATGACTTTTTCATTAAAGGCTACATCTCTAAACCAAAATATTTTCTTATCTTTAATGCTCCATAAATGGAAAACAAAGTCATTCTAACCATATCCAACAAATGTACATTTCTCTAATTTAACCTATGAATTGGTCTTATTATCCTTATTAATGAGAGTAAAAGCGTCACATCCAAAGACTCTAAAAATAAAAAGCATTCTTACTAGACCAAGCTAGTTCAGGAATGCCTCCATCCAAAGGCATAAAAGGTCCTGTGTTAATAAGATATAATATCATGCTAACTGCTTCTACCCAAACCTATAAATGTAACCCTACAGGTAACCTCATGTTTGTATCACATTTCATTATTATTTTGTTTATCCTTTTAGATACCTCATTCTACTATGGAGTTCCTTGAATTGTCCTTTGCCTATAGATTCCATTGTTAGTAGAATAATCAAAGAAACCATTACTATATTACTCATCTCCATTATTTGATCTAAGATATTTCAAATTGAGACCTATTACATTCTCAACCAAGGATTTATAATTTTTAAAAGTGTTAAATACATTAGATTTATTTTTAATGCAATAAACCCAAACTTTCCTAGTTACATCATCAATAAAGTTAACATAATAATTAGATCCACCAATAGAAGATAAATGAGTTGGTCCCCATACATCTGAGTATACCAACTCTAACTTGTGATCTTTCTTTGTGGGTCTAACCTTTGGGAACTTAACCTACATTTATTTCCCATACGCATAATTCTCATAGAAGTCTAAATCTACATCTTTCAATCCAAGCAACTTATCTTTTAATATCTACATGCCTTTTATGGCTCATATGATCGAGCTTATAGTGCCACATAGTTTCATATCCATTTAAAATAACTAAATAATTATAATCAACACTTCTAGTAAAATATAAAGTACCAACTTTTTCACCTCTTGAAATCATAAGAGCACTTTTGGTAACTTTTTAAGAATCTATAGTAAATAATATTGAACATCCCTCACTACCCAATTCCCCCATTGAAACCAAATTTTGTCTCAACATAGGTTCATGTCTAACATCATTAAGGATCCATGTATTCTCATTTTTCATTTAGCCTAAACACAACCTTTCCCTACTATCTCACATGGTTCATCATGACCAAGATAAACATGTCCTAGATTCTCTTGAACATAATCAATAAAATAATGCCTATGTGGGGTGGCATGAAAATAAGTCCCTAAATCTAAAAACCAATTAAGGCATCTTAACATGATTTACCTGATGCCACATTTACCTCATTCATTTCCTCTTTGTTGGCATTCTTATCCTGATGTGACCAATAATCCTTCTTTGAGTATCCACTATTCCCATAATGCTAGCTTATCATCTTAGATCTAGATTTGGATTTAGATCTACCTTTTGAATTTACATAGTTGCTTTTGCTCTTATCTTTTTTCATCCCTCTAGTATCAATGGATAAAACATCACCTAAATATTTTTGACTAGTGATTTTCCTTCACATCTCCTTTCTAAGATCACACCTATAACATACTCAAAGTTCAAGCTTCCCTTGGTAGGGAATGCATTACTCACAACCATAACCAAACTATCCCAACTATTAGGAAAAAAACATCAGATTAAAAATATATAAATTCATCATCAAAAATAATTTCAAATAAATTTATCATACTTAAAACTATATTAAAATCATTTAGATGATTAGCTATTGAACCATTCTCAGATATATTCATGTTAAACAATCTTTTAATAAGAAATTTTTTATTAAAAGTAGAGGGTTTCTCCTATAGCTTTCCAAGTTTATCCATGAGATATTTTATGTTTTTCTCAGTAGAAATATTAAATTCAATAGAAGATTCAAGGCATAATAGAATGGATCCCAATGCCTTCCTATCAAGTAATGACCAATCCAAATCACTCATACTTACAGGTTGTTCTACTTTCCCCTCTAAGGGGAGATGCAGTTCCTTATGGTATAGGTAATCTTCCATCTATATTTTCCACAAACAAAAATTCTTACCATCAAATTTATCCACTCTAAATTTGATCTCTTCTCCCATATCTCCCACTCAAGATAATAATGTTCTTATGATTTACCACTTTAGCAAAACATTACCAGTGGATCTGATACTAATTGTTAGGAATTAAAAACTTTTAAACCAAATTTAATATGACCATAAATTAGATCTAAAATATGCAATAAAATGAATCACAAAAAAATTCCTCAAATCATAGTTATTATGTAATCATAAATGGAGAGAACAATAATTAATCATACATACACAAATCTATCATGGTTCACCCAATGTGGGATACATCCACCAAGAAATTTATCAAATAAAAGAGTAATCTAAAACAAGATTACAATGAAATCTCATAGAGATAGGAAAATATCTTGTATAAAATGTTGCACAAAAAGTTACATTTTTACCTACACCGATACAATGTTGTATCTCACAAGATACTATACCACATCCTGCAATAAACACCTACACTTTGATAAAACACCTACACTTTGACTCTGATCCTCAAAGACACACCCTAAAAATAAACCATCAACCTCTAAAGGAAATACCACACCCTATATATAGAAAAAATGATGGAAAATCCATAAAAGGAAGATAAATTGTGTAATGTTTATCCAAGATAAGCATCATCCATAAAGGACAACTCAATTATTCCTCATTAAAATCATCCAAAAGGTTAACTAATAAGGAACATGCCAAGATTGACTCTCCACCTTTTAAGGTAAAGTTTCCAACAATCATGTGATCAGAACCAACTCCTTGTAACAAAGAAGGCAATATATTTTCTAATGAATAACAAACTCCCTCATAATAAGGAAGTCAACATCAAAAATATAATCTAACAACCAACTCCATAAAACATGGAAACATTAAAATTAGATAAAATAAGGAATATTCTACTCACATGTGGAGAAAGGTTCTAAAAAAGGTGGAGTGGGGAAAATTGCACTCTCCTAATTTGCGTAGATATCTAGGCACCTGAAATATATTCATATGGTCATGTGATAGCCCCAAAGGGATCCACACTCAACAATCTTAGCTCAATAACATTTCCCCATAAGAGTTCCAAGACTCCTTCTCCCTCCTTCAAGAGCCACCAAAGAGACCACTCAAAGTACCTAGTTGGAAAGACGCTCTCTCAAGCTGTAATGAAGGTGAACTTTTTCACTCTCCCACCATCTCCCTCTTAGAGGAAGAACCTATTTTACAAAGGATAGAGGAAGATCTTATAGTCTCAAGTGAGTCTCAAGAAGGTGAGGTAAGTGTGTATGAGGAAGAAATATTGATAGGCAACCTACTTCATTCAGAAGAGGAAAAATAAATTTTGGACCAACCTTCTAGGCATGGATTTGACACTAATGAACTAGAGCCTAAAGAGGATAATCCTCAAGTTGAATATAGCAGAGACCTTGAATGGACTACTAAATATCTATTTTACATAGATGAAAAAGAGGATCAAAATGAAGTATGGAAATAACTATACCATGACTTCATGGACTAATTAGAGGTTCTAAACTATCTTATATCTCCTCTAGAGCACAAAAATGAACTTGTAAAATAGGTTATAGAAGTTGACCAATCTCAAGATGAATTATCCATTGAAGGCAATACTAATGTTTTCAATAATGAAAGAGAGTGGTCAGGTCTAAAACCACAATAATATGAAATTTTAAACCTTATATGGGTTAGTGAACTTCCACATGGTTTTTTCTAAGGTGAACAAAGAAAAAATGGTGTTAAGTTTGACATTGTCCTAAGTGACCAAGAGGAAGGTACTTTTTGGGATGATCTAGTGTCTTTTTATGCTAACATGGACACCCAACCTTCACTCCAAAAATAATAAATTGATCAAATAATTGCTAAGACAAAGTGTGAGCCTAATGTGATCTTTAAATACAAGGTTATAGTCATAAATACATTAGAATGTTTTCTTATATTTGAGGAGACACCAAGTGGAAAGATAGTAGTCACTCTCCCAAATCAAATTGAGACCTTCTCCCAAGACATTGTTCACATTGAAGATCATCATGCGATCAATTTTGAGTCCTCTCAATAGTACTTCTACATTAGGGACATGTTTATTTTAGTTGACCCTCATGAGAGACATGATTCAAAAAGTATAGTGTTTCACAAGTAGAGTGCCTTTAATCATGTTCCTTTTCATGAAGGGAGTGATCTAATAACCTTTTTTTCAATCTAGGAGAAGGGTAAATCTTTAGGTTAGATGTATATAGTAGATTGTGTGTATCCCTTCCCTATGTTCCTTGGGCATAGTGTTATTTTCATTTCTTATCATCCTTGTTGCTTCAAAAGGATGTTTTCAAAAAGGGACAATCTTATATTAATTTCATATTAGTCTGGGAAAGAAAGACTTGTGACCCCATATGCCCAATGGATAAGATAAGGTGGCTAATATGTTGCATAATAGGCATGCAATCCTAGGAGGTCACCAAAAATGTTGGAAAAAATTAGCCTACATACAAATTTTTTTCCTAGATGGATCAGGAAAATATCTTGGACCTTTCAGTAACCTTCTACCCCCGTGACTAGTCCCTTTATGGTCCTAAATTGATGATGCACTATAATATTATGGGAGGTCCTTGTGTGGTGTGACAAGTCAAGAAGAGTTATGGTTGATTGAGTGATACAATGGGGGAATAAGGATACAAACCTCATGAACCTACCACATGTCACTTGTAATCTTTTGAAACACTTTAAATAAGGTTTAAGGTGATTTTGGTGATTTTGATAAGTAGACCTAAAAATAGGTCTAGAACTAGAAGTGAAGGATCCAATAGCTTTTCATGGTGTTTTGAACATCCAAGGGCATGAAGGATATTTTTAAAAAGTCTAAGATATTGTAATGAGTCAAAAATGAGTCTTAGATAAGCTATTATGCCCAAAAGAACCCCAAAAGTGCATTAGATGACTTAAGTGCCCTCAAAATAGAAATTTCAAGTGGAAAAAATGAATTTTTGAGGAAGTCAAATTGGTTTTGATTTCTTCCCACTTCCATTAGTTATTTTCACCATTTTAGACATGTTTAATTTCATTTGAGATCATTTGGAGTGGAGGGAAGGAGTTTTGAGAGCAAAAGGATGTAGTTTTGGAGCCTTTTAGAGCTTTGGTAGAATGGGTTTTTGGAGGATTTGATTTATTCAAGGGATAAAATATGATATTCAAGAATCCA
>JARHVA010007163.1:0-32500 GCA_037957365.1 Torreya grandis
TGCTTAATGATTATGTTTCCATAGATTATACCATACATATATTGGGTCATAATATTATTATGTGATTAATTTTTATATCTTATACTTTTAGGGGTGTATCATTTAATCACTCTTAGCTTGTCATAGTAGGGAATATTAGTTGTCTCTCTTTTAGGGGTTACATCAGGGTATATCATTGCCTCCTTAATTTTCCTTTCCTTGTTTATATTAATTAAGTTTTGGCATTATTATTTTGAGTTATCAATGATATTTGATGATCACATGTTTCCATAATTATATACATGTGTTCATAAACTTGTTTTAAATTATTATATATTTAGATTTATATCCATGTTACACATGGTGCATTTAATTATTTTATTTTGAGATGAGTGACATGAAAGACATATGTCACCTTAAAATTAAATTATTCCATTTATGGTTACAAATTTCAAGTGGCTACAATATGTGAAGAGATTAAAAATTTATGTCAAGTGGTTACATAGATGTTTTATATGTTTGCTTACTCAGGTAGAAATTTTTTTTACACATGGTGTGGGTCATTAGGATAAAATTTTGGATTTTTTCCACATGGATGGGAAAATTTAGGTCCATGATAGTTTCATTATTTTTTAGAGATGGAAATGTGATTAAAATACTATTAGGTGTATTTTTTCCTTTCCTCATTTTCAAATTTTCATTTTTTTCATTCAATTCTATTTTATCAATTTATCAATATGTGTTTCTATTTACATGCATTAAATTTTTATTTTATGTATGTTTGAGATGTTTAAATTTGATCATTCAAGGTTTACTCAATGGAATTTAGGACTTTTATACAATTGGCACAAAGACAAGGATTTATTTTTGGCAAGTTACTGGATCTAGACCCTGATAGATGTCAATCTCTCTCCTAATTTTAAAATTTTATATCAATTTCATATTAGAAACTAAATTTGATAATAAGTTATTGTTAATGAGGTAACCAAAATAAAAATTACTATTGCTTTTTTTATATTTAATTTATATGATTTGCATATCATACATTAAAGTGGGGCATTAAATAGACACCTAATTTATTACAGGCCCTATAATTTTAGTGATTTTGTCATGGATTGTACATTTGGATCATTAGATTACATTAATATATTATTGGTACACTTTCCATTTAAATTATATCCTTTATAGTATTTTTTCATCTTCATTTTTTTAATAACACCTTAAATATATCATTTTTTTTGCTTTGAGATCCACCTTAATGTCTTACAACACATTTCAGTATATTTTTCAATTTTTTCCTATATTGACCAATTTCAAAATAGTGTGAAAGTGGTGTTGAAATATATCATATGGTATGGATGTGGTCAAGTCAGTTGTGGATCATTTGCATAATTTTTCAATGATTTTCCATGCCCTTATTATCAGTATTCACTTGTTTTCATGGTTGGATTTACTTGAATATATCCCAATTTGAATTAAAATGTGCCTATATAATACACATGCACCCTAACATCATAATCAATCATGTAAGCTCACAATCAAGAATTATCAATATATATATAGATATATATATATATATATATATATGTATGGTATGTATGTATGTATGTATGCTATATGTATAATGTATATGTATGTATGTACATATATATGTATATGTATGTATACACACACACACACACCACACACACGTGTGTGTGTGTGTGTGTGTGTGTGTGTGTGTGTGTGTGTGTGTGTGTGTGTGTGTGTATGTGTGTATACACACACACACATATATATACATATATATATACATATATATATATATACATATATACATACATATATACATATATACATATATACACACACACCACATATATATATACATACATATATACATAGCATATATATATATATATACATATATATAGAATATATGTATGTATGTATGTGTGTGTGTATATATATATATATATATATATATATATATATATATATATATATATACACACATATACATAGATACATAGATACATACATTATATACATACATAGGTGTGTGTGTGTGTGTGTGTGTGTGTGTGTGTGTGTGTGTGTGTGTGTGTGTGTGTGTGTGTCACTCTTATCTTATTCCATTTATCAAATAGATATTTTTAGATATCTTATATTGATGAAACATTTTAGAATTTCTCAAACCCTAAGAATATAAATACCTATTTAAAAATTAGGTCAACCATTTTTTTGAGGACTAACACTTTTTAAGCCATATAAAATATGTTCATAACACTATTAATCCATACAAAACTAGTTGTTGTCTCAAATCACTATCTACATTTTTTAGGTTTATTTTTAATTGTTCTTGAATTTGTTTCTATCCCTCAATTTATGTCAAGACTTAGGTAAGTTAGAAATCAAGTACACATCATTGTCTCTCTATTTCACCTTTCAATTATCAATTTATCAAGATATTTTCATTTAATCTCAAAAAATTAGGTCTTTATTTATTATTTTATATATTTAGATCATATATAAATTTAATAATTTCATTTTTTATGGTTGGTGTAGTGTTTTGAATACTTGTGTACCCTCCATTAAAAAAAATATTATTTATGTTAATGTTTAAGCTGATAATTTAATGGTATTATTTTGGATTGGTACTTCATGTCCACTAAATTCCTACACCTATTGGGATTGAATTATTTACTCTCTTATCTTGTTTTGTATTGTTAATAATTATTTATATGTTGTTGTATTATGAGTGATTTTTTGACACATCTCTATATGGGTTATGTATTTCCACTAAATGGGGATGCATGAATTATTTTATATACTCTTTATTATTATTTACATTTAATTTTTGTTGTTTAATACTTTCAATAAATATTAAAGTCGGTAAATTGTGAGATGTTAAATTATTGGTCTTATTTTGGATTGTAAGTCTCCTATATTGTTTTATACTATTATTTTTTTATCTATATTTTTCTATTACAAGTAATTTTTTGGTAGGTGCCTGAATGGGTTACCATTTTCATGAATGGTTTTTATTTACTTTATAAGTCATCCCTTCAGTAGGTGTTGAACCCAAAGTGATCACATAAATAGTGATACACTTGCACAATATAAAATTCTCTAAGATCAAGCTCAAATGCAAATGCTTCCCATTCATGTCTATACTTAAAAATCAACTCAGGTTCACATATCAGCTAAGCATTAATACATTCACATAAAATATATCTGAATGCATGTCCCATGAAAAGATCCTTCATTGCACTAGCATGACATGCAAGTCAAAGTGCAAATGCCTCCTTGACTTTAAGTAGTGAAAGAGAAAAATGCACAAGATTAGTTTTAGATCATGAAGGGTGCACTTAAGATCTCCTATCTTCTTGTAAAATTTTATTAAAATACCTTATTAGCATTCAAATTATGAATTATTGATCTAAGAATTGAAGTTCCCATATTTTCCCTCATAAAACATAGACTAAGATCTCAAATTGCACAATGTTCTCTTTGTAGACCAATGTAGGTTCCAAATAGGGCACATACTATGAAGACCAAAATAAGGGACTTATTATAAGAGGATATTGGGTCTTATATATTTACATAGAATATAAGCCTCAAATCTCTTCATAAGTGCATAGCTATACTGTGTAGTTGATTCTCTACATAATCTTTAGCGTGCAATTGTATGTAGGATTTTATAAATATGGGCACATGACAACTTCATTTCTTATAGAGGATGATGAGGTAAAACCTAAGTATATACCTATATGACCACACATTATTAAAGTATCCAAGGTGGATTAATAAGTGACCACTATAAATGTGAATGTTGGTTGAGCTCGATTAGATATCAAAGGAACTAAATTAGAACAAAATTAAATTTTGAGAAGTTGTCAGGTTGTTAGAACATGAACATGTGATTTATTTTGACAAAGATCCTAAATAATTCTCCACATAAATAGTAAAAGTTTTAATTACCCCAATAGTAGGTGTATTTTTAATTAATGACTTGTGGGCTCCTCATTACCTATAAAATCCTAGATCTTATGTTAGAAAAGGGCCGACATTTTTAGGCACCCTTAAGCTACCAAAATTTACCCTCCAAAAACATCTCTATTGGATAGAACTTACAATTTAATGAGAATTGAGTTCACCTACCTTCATTCTTATTTTATATTATGTGCAATTTGTGTTTGTTGATCCTTGTTTATGGGTGATTTTTGACCTTTTCATTTTTATCCATTCCTATCACCTCTATACAAAACTGGGAAATCATTTATAGGTTATATTTTGTGTGTAATTAGGTCTATGTATGATCTATCTATGGATAAATTTATCCCTCTTAATGTTATACTAAATGCATATACCTTAGGATGAAACATTTGTGCATTTGGAGTATCCATGGTGGAGTCTATGTGATATCATTCTTAATAATCAGTAGTGTGTTTGTCAAGGTAGTAGAGATGTTAATTATATTAGTGGTGCATCATCTTTTACCTTCCATCAATCTCTTACCTTTTCCCTCTCTTTTCCCCTTGCCAAGTTTAGGTTTATCACTAGTTGTAGATTTCATTCTACTTTTTGTAGGTCTACACATTGATCCTAAACTAGGTGCATATAGAATAGAAGGAATCTAACCTATTATAGAGGCTCATCCCAAATAATGAAGGAGTACCAAACCTTGGGGTATGATATCATTATTATAGAAAGATAATGAATAGCTCTTTGGTGCATTAGAGCCTTTCATAACCATAGGTTCACATTTTAAGTGATAATTTTTTTTTGGCACACTAGGTGGGACCCAAGTTTAAAAGTGGCTACAAGATTAGTGTGGCTCTCAATGATCCAATTATTTAAGACACTTGGTAGAGCACCTAAACACTACAACTATTCTTGGTTCATATGACCAATCTTTTATCCATATGCTAAGAAAAATGAGATCATCTTCAAGAGGCACTAATTTTCATTTCATTGAGATACCTACAATGTTCAAAATAAGTGGAGTTAGAATATATTTATCTCCCATCAAGAGGGAAAGTGACACAATGTTACCTTCTCTTAGAACTTAGTCTATACCTCTATTTATATGATTCCCTACACAGAGGAAGATTATTCCCTATCCCCTTCATGGATTGATAGATAAATTGAACCTTTATTCCCTTTAATGGAGGTATCCCATTGGTTCTTCCCCATTATGGTGAAATTCTTGTAGTTACTCTTAAGAGCATACCCCTACTTTACTATAAAAAATTCAACTATGCCTATAGATCACATACAAGATATTACAAATATTTACTCTATTCAAAATATGATTGAAGATAATGTTGTAGTGAAAATATTTACCTCTTCCTTGAAAGGGAGAGAAATCCAATGATATCTCAACTTGTACCCTATTTATATTCATAATTAGGATGAGTTAGGCATGGCACTATGCAGGTAGCTTGAAGAAAAGAGTAACCACCTATCACTGATGAAACAATTCATGACCATCAAAAGGGATACACATGAATATATGGTTGAATTTAATTTCATATTCTATATGAATTGGGATTTATTTCCACCCCTGAGAAGGCCTAATCCTAACATTGCATTCTTATACCTCTTGAGAGTGTTGAACAATAACATTACTATAATGATATAATCAATGGGTGGCATAATATTACTTGGTGACTATGAGGTTTTTGTACACATAGAAAATTGATTGATTCAAATAATAAAAATTATTCCAAGACCCCTTGCACCCTTATATCTTGAGCCACCATGTACAAGTTCATCTACCCTACCTCCTGTTCTAAATCTAGTGTTTCATGTAAATTTTTTATTTAAGTTTTAAGAAAGAGAGAAAAGAAACTTGATATGGGTATGGTTGAAAAAATTGTTTGTTTGTGCATGCATTGAATCATAATATTGTGAAGATATCCTCTTTGTCTTGGGAGGAAGATGTAAAGATAATAAATCACTAAAGCAAACTTGTTTGTTAGATAGATATTTGGGTAGATTACCTAGCGATAACTAGATTTCAGAAGTGAGAGATTCCTTAAGGGAAGTCAATCCACATGTTTTAAATAATTAAGTTCAAAAAACTTGAAATAAGGTGCTTGCATCAATATTCAAAAGGTAATTAAATCAAACACAAGACCTCTTGCTTTACAAATATACTATAAATGATCAAATTAGTGATAAAATAATTAATACTAGTACTAAATACGAACATAGAAAATCAAGTTTAGTGGAAGGTAGATGGGTGAAAAAAACCTATTAGTTTTCACTACCATAGTGACTATTAGCAGTTATGGCAACCATTAGTGGTTAAGGTGACTATTGATGGTTGGGCAGATAGTCAGTAATTGAGTCAACAATTGATGGTTACTATGTGAGTTATGGGATGTTAAATTGTTAAATAATAAGATATAAAAGATGGATTTTAGTAAATGGGAAAGCATTGGGTTGATTGTAAAATGGGAATAAATTATATGAATATTAACAAATAGGTACTTGTCTTATCAAAAGTTGATTGGGTGAGTGGTTTGAAGTAGTTAGCTTGTTGGTAGAATCTAGCTTGAATCTAGTAGAGTAACGATACTCAAAAACTTAGTTGAGATATAATGGTGAGTCAGCTCTCAATGTGATGGCTAAATTCTAGATGATGTTGATGATGTTGATTGACTTTTAAAAGAAATTCCTAATTACCTAAGCTCCTAATACTTATTATAGATAAATTTGACCTCCAGGATCCTCTCTTTTTATAGGCACAAGCAAGAGGTGGAATTCAAGGTGTAACTAGGCCATCTAAATATAATTTATCCATGCAAAGGCTCATACCAATATTTAGATGAGTTATATTTACAAAAAGTTGATAGATGATTACATGCCTTTGATTAATGAAGTGCACCCTGACTATCAATGGTCAAGGTTTCCCAAGGGTGACCATTGATAGTTACCCTGATCATTGATAGTCAGGTCCCAAAGTAAAAAGGGTTTAAAGGCTAAGTTGATCCAATTTATGAAACTAATTATGGATGAGCTTGGTTAGGCTAGAATGGTGTAGATTTGTCTCAAGAGGGTCCTAGGTAGTTTAAGTGGGTTTTTGACAATTGAAATCATAGTGTACATATTTTTGGTGTCTACATTTTGCCCCTTTTTGTTGCATAGCTTGTGTGAATGAGATGCAATAAAAAGAGTATGGATCAAAGGTCTAGTTGCCTTGATAGTTGGAAGAGGTTTTCCCCCTAAAACTAGGAGTGGATGAGGTGAAATCAAAATTAGGTTAAGGTTTAATAAATGGTATATGGTGAGTCTTGAGGTGGTGACACGAGGTTGGGCTTTTGAAATGCAAATTTAACCACAAAATGTGATTAAGTATGATTAGTCTAGATTGTGAAAAGATAAAAGTTGCCAATGTTGGTAAAAATAAGGGTTAATGCTAAGAAGGACAAGTGACAAGTGAATCATGTGACTAATTATAGGTGTGGTGGTTGGGAATACTCATAAATGCAAGTCTTATAAGCAATTTTTGTATTTTTAATGGGTATCAAAAGTAGGAAGTACTCCTAGGGAAAATATAAATGGGTCAAGTGTCATGGGTACCTGAGGTAGGAAGTACTCCAAAAAAGACACAAGCAGGTCTAGTATGCATGAGGTGGAAAAAAATTGAAAAGGGTCAATAGGGTAATGTTGTCATTATAGTAAAAGTACTAGGTAAAGAATTATCAAAAAATACCACATTAGATGGACCAAAATGGACTAATGGTGAGGTGACTCGGTGGTCACGTTAGAATGGGTCAATAGAGGTTGGTTGGGAATGGTCAATCTAACTCTAAATGCTCTAGGAAATTAGATATTGTCTGCATAGTTCCATGGATGAAATATCCATAAAAATTCTTCAGCCAAATGTATTTATTTAAATAGGTCGAGGTCAATATATGGTGCTTAGGAAAAGGGTTGAAAATTAATGAAACCTTGACCATCGATGGTTAGGAGTGGTCCCAAGGTCAACCATCAATGGTTACTCTAACCATAGATGGTTAGGAAAGCCCTAAAAAATCTAAGAGGAGAAAAATGAAAAGTAAAATTATATTTACCATTCTACATTAACATTTGCTCTCTAGGTGATTTTTGCAATTGACATTTTGTGTTTGACTAAGGAGAGGATTGGACTTGCTATAGTAAGTGATTACTGAGGTGGATTATTTGATTGGTGAGATTAACCAAGAGTGTAACAAATGGAGGGTGGATGAGGATGTGGATGAGTGAGGAGGCAAGGGATTTATCCATGGTAGTACTTGCATAATGAGGTATGAGGCGTTATAAATTTGATAGTTTATTTGAGCTTATCAGTTTTAAAGGTAGATGTTGGATAGATTATAATAGTTGGGTAGGGTTTTGGTAAATTATTTTGGGCCATTCTGTCCTAATGTTTAATTTGGTTGAAATTGGTCAAGGCAAAGGGTGGAAGTGTGAGAGGAAGGGTAGTTTATGTTGGTAAGGAGCTAAAAATTAGATTTAGGTAGTTTAATTTTAACAACGAGGTAGTTTTTAGCTTGTGTTGAGGTTTAAGGTTCAAGGGTTTTACCACCAATGGTCACACATAGTGACCATTGACAATTAAACCCAACCCTCAAGGTCAATCCTGAGGAAAAAATGCCCCTAGGGGACCATCGACAGTTTAAGGAACCATTAGTGGTTGGATGTTGTAGGTTGAGTTTTAGTAAAAAATGTTGTAAATGTTAAAAGGTCTTTTTGAATATTTTTTAGGATATTTTGTAAAATATTTCAAGTTTGTAAATTTAGGTTATGTAATGTGATTTGAAAATGTGGAAAGTTATGGAGAGGGCATTTAAAAATGTTGTGAGGGTGTTAGAGGGGTAATAATGGTCAATAGGTAGAAATTAATAAGGTTTGAAATGATAGGTCAGATAGGTCAAGAAGTTGATGTAGAAGTAATAAAAATATTTAAAATGAGGTGTTAAGGTTGGTTTTGGGTAGAGGTGAAATATTTTTTTGTGATATAATCATATAGATAAAAAAATGTATGTGGTTAAGATGTAGAATATTTGGGGAATTATTAGATTGTAAATGTAAGTGGGTAGGCTAAAATAGGTTTAAAAAAGTAGGTATAGGTTGGTACTTATCTTGAATTGGAAAAATAAGTGAGTGAGTGAGTGAGTGAGTGAGTGTGTGTGTGTGTGTGTGTGTGTGTGTGTGTGTGTGTGTGTGTGTGTGTGTGTGTGTGTGTGTGTGTGTGTGTGTGTGTGTGTGTGTGTGTGTGTGTGTGTGTGTGTGTGTGTGTGTGTGTGTGTGTGTGTGTGTGTGTGTGTGTGTGTGTGTGTGTGTGTGTGTGTGTGTGTGTGTGTGTGTGTGTGTGTGTGTGATTCCTTAAATTAAGATTGGGACACATTTGTATAAATATTGAGTAAGGAAAGAAATGAAAGATAACAATCAAGGCATGGGAAATTAGGGCATGGTAGACAAAAGACCTAAAAACTCTTAACTACTTTCAAAGGTATTTGAAAGTGGTCCAAAATAGTTTCAAGACACTCCAAAAATGGTCAATATGTAAAATCCCATGAAACATTTATATCAATATGAATTTTGAGACAGTTATATGAATCTTAAGGTAGACAACTATTAGATCTAAAGGTTTTCATATGGAAATACAGATGACACAAGAATATGAAATATATGATTTGAATAGAAACTACACCAATAAAATCATTGAGTAATAAAATGAATGAAATATACTAAAACATGATAAAGATGATATGAATAAGGTGTTTATATAATTCCCAACTTTGATATGTGTGTATTCATATATCAATGTAAAAAAAATAAGTGATACCTAAGAAGGTTTTATAAAGTTTATATTTATTAAAATATACATGAAGGCTCCATCAATGGTCCAATTTTAATAACACAAATGTACTTTAAATAAAATGTATAAGTATAAATTAGATCAATGTACTAGAATGTTGATAAAATGTATCCAAATGAATTAAATGAAACTCAAATTAAACAAAGGAAAAAATAAACTTGGAAATATACAAACCATGATACTATATATAGAACTATGAAAATGAAAACTAAAATGCAAATTGAAAAAAAAAATGGATCTTATTAACCCATGACATGGGGAAAAAAACCTACTTCTTGACTAAAGAATCAAGCACATGGTACTTATATGTTATGAAACTCACACATAATAATGTAAACCATCCAAATAATATGCATAACATTACATATATATATATATATATATATATATATATATATATATATATATATATATATATATATATAGGTGGGCCAATATACCTTAATATGAAATATATTTAGAAATATAATGTTAACCCTTAAGGTTGGGCTACACAATGTAATAATCCTTTAGGAAGGAATAAATACACCATTATACTTCAAATATAAGACTCAAAAATTACTTTATATCCATTAAAATCATTTTAAATATCCTTATATAGACACCTAACACTAATAATGGATGGGTAAACTCTTAATCCCTATGTAGGCTAACTCAATACCTATTATAAATAATTCCACAAATTACACATATTACAATATAATTATTTCCATAATTTATCCATATAATTAACCAATGGGGATGTTGTTGATGCTAATTGTGTACCACAGGTGCCCAGAGTGTTTAAGAGATACTTCTCATTTTAGAATTCTAGGAATTTAGTGCATGAAGTGTAGGTTGTGATAATCTTGTTATTTATTGATGGAATAGAGGCAAAGTAAGTGGAATATTCATAATATTTATAATGTTTGTTGGTTGGGATAAACCATGGATAAATAGTTGATCTATAAAAAATATTAAGTATTATATGCTAATTAGAGTGAATTATAATCAAGAACTAATTTATGATGGATATTTACAATGATAATTAAATTAAGGTGATCTAGTTAAAAAATAAACAAAATGAAGGGTAGAGCATAAAGAAATGTTGTTGATACTTATTCTAAACATCATGGAAAAGTTTAGATTTCATCTAGACATGAACTTAACACATATTTGGGATGAACTCGCATAGGCTCAAATTCAGTCACACATCAATCAAGCTTCTAAGGAAGATGGAAACAATGCAAATAAGAACCAAGTTCACTTTAAATATTTGACTCTTGTAAGTAAAAAATATTAACCCAAATTCAAGAAGAGTAAAGAAAATTAAATGAACCTAATAACTTTCAATCAACTTAGCATTCACACAAGTTAACAACTCTATAATTAAAGGTGCATTCTAAGAATTCATAAGAACCATTAAAATCTAGTAATAAGAACAAGAAAATGAGAGAGAAGACATGATAATAATTAACACAAGAAAATTTTGGAAAATATTTGTAGAATTCTTTTATTATATAAATTAATCCAAGTTTAAAAATTAATTTGGCTCTAAGAACTCCCCCCCCCCCCATTTTACAATTGACAATACCCTTTTTATAGAATGATCAAGGTGGTATGTTGGTCAGTCTTAACCAATTGACACTACACTTTTTATAGAATGATCAAGGTAGTATGTAAGTCAACCCTAACCAATGACAAATTACAAGTGTAGGGGAAACTATCCCTTCCAAAAATGTTCTATAAATACACTAGACATTCCTAATGGACTGATCTATTGGAAGTGTGTTTTAAAAACCACACAAGCCTTTGCAAATAGAATATTCCACTTTTAAAATGGATAAGTTTTAGCCACAAGAGGAATATTTTAACTTTGAGGACCCTCTAGTTGATGAAGTACTCCATTACTATTGTAAGGTCTTCATTGCTTTTTTATGCTACCCAATACATGCATTGTCATATCTCCAAGTTACTCAAGGATATAGGAGAGGTCCCCCATAATTGCTACAAATCATTTTAAACTACTCGCTAATAGACTCTAGGTCAGCTTATCTTTACATACCTGATAATTCAACTCCCTTCGGGTCAATCATAATGCTCATTTGGTTTGGTTATGGTCCTCACCTCAATAGGGTATTATTGCAAGTTATAACAATTCTCTAATGACTACATTGAGCTTAAATCACAAGCCTCATGCCCTAGACTTTACTTGGATCAAATAGTTATACCTTGGCACCACCTAGTCCACTAAATCTTTAGTTCAACTAATTTTTACTTATGTGGTACATTCATGTCACTCTATGGCACTATTCTCATCAATTTTCAAAAACAAAATGACTATTTACTTTTAAAATTTTTGCCTTTATCTCACACTATTTGATCCTTTTATACAAATCAATGTGGATTGTAGATCTTTAGATTATTTAGATCCATCTAGCTATCTTAAAAATGACATCTTTATGACCATCATTTGATGTCTGTATGAAAATCATTGATGGCAACATGACTGGTATTTTTAGATGTGTCCATGAGGCTCTTTTCTATATTAAAGTTGATGTTCATGCAACCATCATTTGATGTTTGTGTGAACATCATTGACAGTTGCATGACCATAAATTTTAAACACATCCACAAGGATCTTTGCTAACTTAAATTTGACCTCCACATGATCATTATTTGGCATCTTCATGATCATCATTTGAATTTTTCATGGACATCATTAACAGGTGTGTGACCATCAATTTTAAACACATCTTCAAGATTATTTTCCAAGCTTACCACTTTTTGTTTTCAATTTTTTCTTATTTCATGTGTGTGATACATGGTGGCTATTCAATGTTATTATGCTCTTTATACTAAGATCATGCACATATCTTTATCTCTATACTTGGATCCCAAGAATCATAGATATTGGGAACATGTGTGAGCTCTAACTCTTTGGTCGAGGTTTGACTTTTCAATGTTTGTCACACTCTATTGGATCCATCTCATATGATCAAATGTGGATTGTTGATCCTACAAATAAGAATGAAAGTTAAGATTGAAATAATATATAAAGGACTTAGGATAAAATATTTAAGCTAAGTTCTAAACATATTAAAGGTGACCCCTTAAATTAAAAGGGACCAAGGCATAAAGACTTTAGACCAAGGTTAGAAACCTAAAATAAAAGGACCCCATGAATAGAAAAGACATAGTGTAAAGTCTTAGCCTAAGGTTTCTAGAGATTATTAAATACTATAAACCTTAGGATAAAACATTAAGCTAAGCCTTATAACAAATAGACCATGTGATTATTTGGACCAAGCTAGGATAGAAGGGAATAAATTGATCATGGGGCATAAAAGAGACCAAACATAGAATTTTTAACCTAAGATTTGGTTGTGTTAGAAAACTTGACCAAGCCTTAGGATAAAATTAAACTAATTACATATTATGATTAATTTTTTCCCACTTAAATTTAAATAAAAATCTCTCACCATATTTAAATTTGAATTAAAAGGTCTAAGTAAAACACTAAGCTAGGGTTTCAACAATTCAAACATGAATTTAATTAATCAAATATAGACCAAGGTTAGTAAAATATTAAATTAAAATTTAAGCATAAAACCCTAAGCATGTTCATTCCCAAATGGTCTCCATTAAACCTATAACCTAAAACATAAATATCGAATATTTTCACTTTAGATAAGATTAAACTAGAACCATGAACAAATAAATCAGACAAACCATGGTGTGGATGATGTTCAAATAAAAATAATGTGAAATCATGATAATGACACTATGATCAAGTGGATCTTCAATTTCAAGGTAAAAATTTGCACACTATGACACATGGGCCGCATTTTTCAGAAATGGGGTTATTTTGACCTCAATAAATGGTGACTTCTAGGGGAAACATAACAATATGGTAGAATTTAGAGACTCTAGTTAAGACTAATAACTAAGATACTTATTTCATTTGATCAGTAACCATTATTAATATTAGTTCATGGTTAGAATAAATATTACATATAAATAATTAGGATCAAATATCAAAACTTAGTCATGTTGTGTGCGTGCTTTGATTCCACTTACTGATTACCAAAGGATTTATAAAATAACTTCCAAGTTCATGACTTTAATCATTAACATTGACTTTCATCATGTTTTAATATTCATTAAGAACCATTATTTATCTCAAGGAAGTCTTGGGCATTGATATATTTCTATCCAAGCAACCATATTCCCAATAGATATGCATTTAGCTCCACTCAAGGCCTTGCTCCACTGTCAACTAGGCATCTATATCTCTGATAGAGATTACCAAAATCACCTCTACTTAGAAAGATATTTTAATTTTAAAATAAGGATCTTATTTTTAGATTTTTTAAATTCATTTTGACTTTCTAGCCAAGGTTGGGAACCAGGTTAGCCAAGTTTATAGATTTGGTCAAGTATTTGATTTTCAGCTAATCATCCTTGGCTGTAAATTTTATCCTAGATAATTAATATTTTTTAAGTGTAATCATGACCATGTATTAATGGTTTAAGCTTGCATCCTACAAGTGAAATCCTTCTAAAAACCAAAATTAGATTAGAATAAGGTTTAAAATCTCAAGGAACAATTAACTTATACATTAGCCTTTGATAGCTTCTCTAAATTACAACATCAAGATCATATTTCAATAATCCATGATCAACTAATATTGAGAAGTCATACCTACATTTTAAACTATGAAGCTCTTGATAAATTAGATGAAACTCAATTTGAGGGCTATCTAAAAGGACTTATTTATAATCAAGGAACAAAACACAAAAGGCAAACAAATATATACATACATTATTTACAAGGGATAAGAAGGAAAGAAATATGAAAGAAAATAATCTAAAGACCTACACTAACTCCATAAAGGGTCTACCTCTAGAATTAAATGGAAATTTGTTTAGCCTACCATAGAACCTTGAAGCATGATTTATTTCAATTAGTGGCATCTTCTTATAGATAGGAGAACTTATATGCTTGTGTCTTCTAGGTGTTGTATCTTGGCCTCCTATTAGCATTATCAGATGTATGGATTGAACATATGAATCTAAGACCCAATCAAATTCTTCTCATATCCTTTTATATTACATCAAGAGTGATAATTATCCTTCAATCATAGAAAAATTGTGACTTATATCATATTCATTTAATGATGGCAGCTCAGCTAGCATTCTTGTCTTAATGTCTTCATTTAATTCATCTTGAGGTGGGGATATACTACTAATATTTGTACCAAAACTTTCCAAGTCATTTTGAAAGGATACTTCATTCTGATTGGATAAAAGAGAATCAAATTTATATACAACCTTACCATTTGAATCAAGTTGATCACATACTTCCACCCTTTTGAAGGTGTCATATGAAAATTCTAAATCCATTTCACTTGCTTCATCCTCATCCTCCATGTATAATGGCATCTCATCTACCCAATTGATTCCTAACTCATCTTGATTGGGGTATCCATAATGATATTTTTGTCTTCATATACCTGATTTTTTTTCAAGAAAGCATGGTATAAATGTTACCACTATTCTTCTTCTTCAAGTGCAGACTCTATTTCAGCAATTACCTCATATGAATTGCCTTCGTAAATATATTTTGAAGAGACGTCATATTGTATTTGATATTATTCATGGGGTTTCTCATATGGAACATCCATTTCATCTTCTAGATCATATTATAGGTAACTTTCTTCTTCAGATGGAAAATCAAAATCTTGCACTAAGGATTTAAAAGTTCTTACTAAGTTAGATGTCCCTACAATAATGTCTTGATAAAACATAGGTTTAGATGTAGCCTTTTCATTTTGATATTCTTCAAGGATATTATAATTATCATCTAGGCCTATATCACAAAGATTAATTTCATGCATGTCCTTAGATGACTCATTTTTTTTGGTATCATGAAACCTATTGAACCTTTGAGAAGCATAGTCTCTGATGGAGCCTTCCCCAAAATTGCCCACTTACTTTTACAACTAAAGAAAATTAGTGCTCAGGTTTTGAACCATCTTAAGTATGGATTCATTCTCATTATTTGGTGCTTCTAAGTTATGAATTTGATTATAATTACTAGTGGGCACCAAATATATTTGTCCCTTGTGGATGAAACCCATTTGTATCATTATTAAATAACCCCAAATTTTGTCCAAGATATGCATGGCTTAAGAGTAATTAGTTCAATGTTGGTGTTTGATTTAAGGTAGGCACACTCTGATTGGCATTAGGAATGACATTTAGTGCTGGGAAATTGAGGTTAACATTTGGGATAACATATGAAAGTTGACCTTGAGGGTTCATTTGATCACTAATTATTATAGCTTTAACATAAGCCAATGCTAAGGTTTTTATGACTCCAATAGACCTTTTAATAAATATAAAAGTCATGGGATCCAAATCATCCTTTTAAATCTCTAAGGTTAAATCCTCTTCAGTCCTATAAAGGGCTATAGTTATATTAAACATCTTCTAGAACCTAACATTAAAGGCTCTAATAGGCTCATTTGGGTCTCTTTTGACAATGGTGAATTATTGATACAAAATGCATGGATTAATGATTTTACCAAATTGATCAATAAAGATTCTATTAAAATCATCCCAGCTAGCTATGGAATCCTTTGGAAGGTTAAGGAACCATTCATATGCAATATATTTGAAATTAAATGGGAATAATCCACATGCTACATGTTCATGAACATTATTCAATATTCTTAAAGTAGATTTGAAAGATATAACATGTTCTTCAGTTGTGACCACACCATTAGAATTGAAAGAAGGTAAATACCTTTCAAGGTTTCTTGGTGGGTCATGTACCTGACCAAGCATATTGATAGAAGATCCACCTAACCATGCCATACTTTGATGAGGATCTTCCTTGTGGTGGTTTCAGCTCCAAATATTATTTGAAATATGATGTGTAAGCCTCATACTTACAAATAATGATGATCATACTCATAGATTAAGAAAATTTTGTACAAATATGTATAAATAAAAGAAAAAGGCATTGATATTTAACTAATTAGCTCAAACATGTGTCAAAATACATCATTGTGAATGATATTTACATGTTTAAGATCAGATGAACTCAAATTTTCAAAGAATCAATCAATGTTAAAAATGCTATTACTAACCTCAAATGCCTTGGATTTAAGTTATCTTTATCACAAATAATCATAGATCTTCAAACAATGTCGATCTTTGTCTAAAGGAAGCACAAATATTCATATAATACCACAAAGATGAATGATCTTTGCATAATAAGCTAAAAGAAACACAAATATTCAAAGATTACTACAATCTTTGGACATAATTCACAAGAATGAGCAAAGATTCTACAAATTCACAAAGGTCTAACTAGGCCCTCTTTCTAGCACCAACAAAGCTCCTCCTGTTGATGCCTATATGTGTACCATAGGTACCTAGAGTGTTTAATTGACACTTCTCATTTTATAATTCTAGGAATTCAATGTAAGAGTTTTAGGTTGTGATAATCATGTTATTTATTGATGGAATAGAAGAAAAGTAAGTGTATTGTTCATAATATTTATAATATTTGGTGGTTGGGAACCACCATGGTCACATAGTTGATCTCTGTAAAATATGAAGTATTATATACTAATTAGAGTGAATTATGATCAAGAAATAGTCTAAGATGGATATTTAAAACAATAATTAAACTAAGGTGATTTGGTTAAAAAAGAAGCAAAAAGAAGGGTAGGGTAGAAATAAATGTTGTTGATATTTATTCCAAACATCATGACAAAGTTTATATTTCATCTATACATGAACTTAACCAATATGTGGCATGAAGTATCATAAGATTAAATCCTGTCACACATCAAGCAAGTTTCTAAGAAAAATGGAAACAATGCAAATAAGAACCAGGTTCACTTTAAAGATTTGACCCCTACAAGCAAACAACATTATCCCAAATGCAAGAAGAGTAAATAAAATGAAATAAACCTAAGAAATTTTAATCGACCTATCTTTGGCACAAGTTAACAACTCTATAATTAAAGGTGCACACCAAGAATTCAGAAGAACCATTCAAATCTAGCAATAAGAATAAGCAAATGAGAGAGAAGCCATGATAACAATGAACACAAGCAAATTTTGGAGAATCTTTGTATAATTCATTGCTTATATTAATTTATTAAAGTTTACAAAGTAATTAAACTCTAAGAAATCCCCCTTTTTATAATTGACAATACCCCTTTTAAAGAATGATCAAGCTGGTATGTCAATCAGTCCTAACCAATGAAAAAAGTACAAGTGTAGGGACAACTATTCCTTCCAAAAATGTTGTAGAAATACATTAGACTTTACTAATGGAAGCATCTATTGGAAGTGTATTTTAAAAACCACACATGCCTTTGAAAATAAAATATTTCACTCTTAAAATGGATAAGGTTTAGCCACAATAGGAATATTCTAACTTTGAGAACCCTTTGGTTGATGAAGTGATCTATTACTAATATAGAGTATTCATTGCTTTTTGATGATTCCCAATACATGTGATATCATATATCCAAGTTTCTCAAGGATATAGGATAGGTCCCCCATCATTTTTGAAAATCCTTTTAAACTACTTGCTAATGAACTCTAACTCAACTTATCTTTACATAAGTGACAATTCAGCTCCCTTCGGGTCAATCATAATGCTCATAAGATTTGGTTATGGTTATCTCCTCACTAGGAATTTTTTTAGGTTCATAAAGTGCTCCAATGGCTTCCTTAATATTAAATCACAAGCCTCATTCCCTAAACTTTACTTGGATTTAGTAGTTATACCTTGGCACCACTCAATCCACTAAATCTTCAGTTCAACTACTTTCTACTTATATGGCACCTTCATGGCACTCTATAACTTTGCTCATCAATGTTAAAAAACAAAAATTCCATCACCTTTTAAATGATTGCCTTTATATCACATTTTTTATCCTTTTATATGAATCAATGTAGACCGTAGATCTTTAGATTAGTTGGATTCATCTAGCTATCTTAAAATTGCTATCCTCACAACCATCATTTGATATCCATGTAAATATCAATTATAAGATTTCAATAATTAATTTTAAATGCATCCATGGGTCATTTTTATATATTAAATTTGACATCTACATGAACATCATTTTATGTCTATGTGAATGTCATTGATGGGCATGTGATCGTTAATTTTAAACACATCCATAGGGATCTTTGTTATCTTAAATTTGATGTCCATGCAACTATAATTTAACATCTACATGAAATTAATTTATGGGTACACTATCATCAATTTTAAACACATCTTTGAGACTATTTACCAATCTTACCACTTATCATTTTTAGGTTTGTCATATTTCCTATGTGTGTCATATGACAGCTATTTGATGTTTTTGTGCTCTTTGTACCAGGATCCTGTGAAACATTTTTTCTATGTACTATGATATTGTGAACCATATCTCTTTGTAACTTTCTTTGGATTTAAATATTTATTTAGGGTTTGACTTTAAATACTTGTTATGCTCTATTGGATCCATCTCATATGAGCAAACATAGATCATTGATCCTACAAACAAGAATGAAAGTTAAGCTTGAGAGCATATATAAAGAAATTAGGATAAAATATTTAATCTAAGTTATAAAAATATTAAATGGGATCCCATGAATTAAAAGGGACCAAGGCATAAAGACTTTGGACTAAGGTTGGAAACCTAAAACATAAGGACCTCGTGAATAACAAATACATAGCATAAAGTGTCAGTCTAAGATTTTTATTGTATTAATAAATATGATATAAAATTTAGGATAATCCTTATAACAAAGGGACCAAGATAGGATAAAAGGGAATAAAGGGATCATGATGCATAAAAGATACCAAGCATAGGGATTTTAGCTTGAGGTTTGGTTGTGTTGAAAAACATGACCAAGCCTTAGAATAAAAATTAAAATAAGTCCATGGTATGATTAATTTGGTCCCACTTAAATTTAAATAAAAATCTCTCATCAAATTTAAATTCAAATTAAAGGTCCAGGTAAAACATTAGGCTAGGGTTTCAACAATTCAAACATGAATTTTATTAATCAATTATAGACCAAGGTTAGTAAAATATAAATTTAATATTGAATCATAAAACCCTAAGCATGTTCATTCTTAAATGGGCTCCATTAAATCTAAAAATTGAAACACAAATATCTAATGTTGGCACTTTAGATAATATTAAACTATAACCATGAACAAATAAGTTAGATATACCATGGTGTGGATGATCTTCAAATAAAAATAATGTGCAATCATGCTAATGACACTCTGATCAAGTGGATCTTCAATTTCAAGGTACAAATTTGCATATTATGATACATGGGTCCCTATTTTTTAGAAATGGGGGTCTTTTGGCCTCAATATATGTGTACTACATCATCATCTCCATTGACCCATATAAATTATAATGTCACATCTCTAAGAACATGGAACTAAAAATTATAATCTATAACCTTTGTAACCACTTGAAATATGCAACTAAAGATAAAATGAGATGAATATATAATCCTCTTTTGAGGTGAGGGGTTTTCCTAGATATCACTTATCTCAAAATAAAATGATTAAATATATATGTGCAACATATTTAATAAGGAAAAATTTGTTATAATAATTTAAAAAATTGTAAACACATATATGTAACCATATAAATATGTGATCGTGTAAATCTCATTGATAACCCAATAATAATAGACCAGAACTAAATCTTGTCATGTAAGTGTTTAAAAGAGAAGGGGTAAGTGATATTCATAAATTATACCCAAAAAAGGAAAAAATAATATTCTATAATGTAACAATAAGCCCCTAGAAGGGCGAGATGTAACAATGAAGCACACAATATTAGAATAACCCAATAGATGCATGGTATAAACCATGACAACATAGGCATCACATATAGTACATTATATTTAATAACATTCATGTTATAGTTCATGGAAAAAAATTATATGATAACACATCATATATTAAAAAAATGTAACCACATCGAATAAGTGAAACCATCGAACAAATCAAAGTGACCAAAAGAAATAAGCAATCAATCACACAAAATTGACACAACCTAGAAAATCCTCCATAGATTACATAATATTCATAATAACACATAATCATACACAAGCAATTGAGTAATCATAGGGAAAAAAAATATAACACAATGTACCAATGTAACAATCATATGAAAAAACACAATGTATAGATGTAATGAAACACACAATATGTAAGATAGAGAAAAATATGTGTAATAATTTGTATAAATATATACATGAAAATGGAAAATAGGAAGGATATAACTATAACCCCATTGAAAAAGTCCCCTAGTATAATAATTCTTCTAATGTAAGGATACACTTGGGTATACAAATAATGAAATTTTAAACTAATTTTAAATCCATGAGTATAAGTAACATGTATATCCTACATATAACTCAAAGAATACCATGAAAAGTCATGATTAAATAATGGATATGTAAACATATATAAATAGTTAGATATGAAATGAGATGTAACTATCTAACCCATAAAAATAAAGTAACATATATTTTTGGTTTATTTTATCTTACCTTTTTTTTCATTTTGTTATTTTAAAATAATGTCCATAGTAATCTCCCCATTCCTCTTCATGATCAAGTTCTAAGTATCTTGTGGACCATGAAAGTGAGGATTCATATATCACTAGTATTATCTAAAATATAATTATATTTTTTTATAGTAACCTGAATCATCATCATTAATAGTATCCATAATGTAATCATGAGTTGTATAGTAATATGAAAAATCATCAATAGTAGAGTTATTATGGAATTTATCTACAAGATCTAGTTTATTATCTTTAAAAGAAGTAATTTTTTTAGATCATATAACTAAAACCTTACTAACTTATTTATCTTACATAGTGGAGAACTTATGATAAGAATACATATTGACATGTATGAGTATGTACTATAAATTTATATGTTTCCACATAAGGTTGTATGATTTGTTATTCAAGAATAACTTTGGATAATACCTCATATTGTTGTTGTGTAGGTGACTCATAATATGTGTCGTAAATAGTAATCAATTTGTTATCATGCACATAAATTAGACATTAATGCAATGTGGATGGGATATATATCATTTTACTAAGATAAACATGCTTAAGTAATAAATTATATCTTCTGTTATTCAAAAAACTAAACTTAAATGGTCTTAGGACCTACAGTGACATGATATACCCTTGAGATGTGTCAGCGTAAGACCATCATAACTTGTAAGAACCATGGTTATACTAAATAAGTTGTTTTTAGTGTATCCTTAGCTAGTAATAAATTTTCATTGTAGATATGTTTAATCTTGAACTATTGTCAACCATAATTCTATTTGTTAAGTCAGATTTTGAATCAATGAAATATTTTATAAATAATGGACAATTTTTGGAATCATATTTGGCAATATTATGGTCATATAAATTAGTAAAAGGAAGATATATACACTTATTCATGACCACACCTATGATACATCTAATATATGACCATTTGAAACCATTGGTTGTTATTTATGTGATACCAAGTGACCATTATATTTTTTTTTAGCATTAATCTTTAGAAGTGGATTGGTAAAAAAATTAAAGTGTTTATGTAGTGGAAAAACTAATTCATTAAATATAATATTGTGTACTTATACTTGAATAACATTACTATCAATTAAATATTAAATCTCATATCTCAATGCAAAACATTTATTAGTACCATGACCCAAAGCTCTATGATAATCACAATATACATTCACATCATAATGTTTAGGTAAATTAGATGTGTCTAACTCATGTTGTAGAGGAAAATAAATAATATTAAATGAAATAAATCATTTAAGTATTTGTTGAGGACTCTCATCATATCATATAAATTGTCTACACTCTTGATAAAGAAGGGAAATCCTGTTAGTTACTTGTGATTTCATGTTTAAGAATTTTTGTCCTCATTATTAGATTAAAATTTATGAGTATCAAAATTTTCCTTTAATGTCAATTTATCGTGACATTTAGATCTATTAGAGTTAGGGGAACTAGACCCATATTTTAAAGCCATACGATAAAGGTCATTAAAATATGAATACACATTAAAATTTATTTTATTTTTTATAGGTTGAAGTATTATTTGAGAGAAAATTATTTGTAGCTAACTATCAAGTATTTTGTGAGACATATTAATACATATACTTTTGAATTTAAACACATAATAAATAATAGGGTCATTAAGTCCTTGTTTAAGCTATGCAAAATATGAAAATGTGAGATTTGGGCTAATATTGATAGATAAATAAGCTAAGAAACTATCAATCAAAATATTGAAATAATACACAAACCTTGATTATAGGGCATAAAAATTCAAGGCATAGTGCTTGATATTTTTAGAGATCTAAATAAAAAATCTATCATTTTTCACAAAATTAAAATATGAAGCATATTTTTTTTTTAAAAAACATGAATGATTACCTTTTTAATTACATACTTAAAGGCAAGGTATAATTTAATCACCTAAATGTGGTATTTGAGTGCTACTTTAGACTACCTACCCATAGATTATCACTAGACCTATCCTAGATCATATTATCACACTTATCTAGCCTTTGTGTGGGCCAAAGGCATCCCTAGTCATCCCTAAAGTAGTCCCAAACCCTCATTTCCTAATCATATCCCTTCGTGCCTAGTCTTCCACCACTCAGACACTAGCACCATGGCACTAGTGTCCCAAAAATGGTGATAATGTCCTTTACCATTATTTTTCCCAAATGGATATATTTTTAAAACTATAACCTCTTAGGTTTGGCATAGACCTCTTTTATCACTTGCACAAGCATCACGATAGTATAAATACATGAATTATATCCCTATAACCACTAGATGGAAATTAGATGAAAAATACACATTCAAAATCATAATAAGTTATACACAATTAGGGTTATCAATACTTATTTTTCCCTACTTCTACGTGCCACCATCTACAACATCCCTAAGCTTAGATTACCCAGATTTCTAATCTCAAGAACATTAAAGGAACTCAAGGACACTATCATATTATCTTCACTTACACTTAAACCAAAACTTAAATGGGGAGAAATAAATCAAGATTTATCCCTCCTTAGAATATTGTTATACAGGCATCTCTCATCACAATAAGGTGTTGAGGATGCCCAACCTATCCTACTAATAAATACACTTTTAGATCGTAACAACTAGATGACCTAACCACATGGAGGATTAGGTTTTGATTACAAAATCATTCATTACAAGAAACATATAGGGTTTCAAAACTTGTGCACATAGGAACAAACCTTAGAGATACAAATATAGGTGTACCTAGAAGCTCGGAATAGTCCTGCATAGAGGACACTATTGCCAATATCAGGACACTACCACCACATTTCAAATAATGAAACTAATTTAAAATTATTAAATTAATATCTATGAGGTTTTATGACATTATAATCTAATTTGAGACACTCAGACCAACTTCTACCTAAGTTTCCATCACCTAGATCATTTATCTCAATTATTTTCCATCTAAGTTCTTACTTGCACTATTTATTACTATTTTTAGAAAAGTCAATTCTATAACAAATCATTTGATATATTTATTAAATATTATTTCCTTGATTTAATCTACTCAAATTTTTACAAAACTTATGATTTACACTTGTTATTTCCTAAAGGTTAAAATATTTGGTGAATTCAACTTAATTCAAACATTGCTCAAACCCTAACCCTAAATGATCTTAGGGTTTGTATCATATTTGTGTATTTTCTCAGATATTAGTTCAAAATTTAATATTTCATAGATTAAATCTCTTTAAAGGTTTAAAATATATAACAATTTGTTTTCCTACTTCTCAAACTACAATGGTAGAATTCAACAACAAATTTGATAAAATTGATAAAAGATAATTTCAAGATTTTGTTTCCAAATATTTTGATATACAAGATGACCTTATCAATATTATTCATGAAGAAATTCAAAATTAAAATAATGGTCAATCTTCAACTCCCCTAGCCAATAAAATTATTACACCTACAATGGGGCCAACTAAGCCAACACAACAACCAATTGTAACTCAACAAACCTCAGTGATAGCTACATCTCTTATGTCTAATTCCCCCACTCTAGATATATAATACATTATAAATGAGGTTAATACTCTTTAGGCTAAGGTGTTACATCTTAATCAAGCAACCTCTAGGCCATCACATGACTTAGACTCTAATATTTTCTTACATACACATTTAGCACATCACATAGTACCAAATCCTTTGCCATACATATTTTTGGAACCTAAGATTACATTGTATGATGGTAAGGGTGACCCAAAACACCATATCTAATTTTTTCATGTAGCATGTTTAGACTATGTGTCTAATGATTGGCTCTTCACTATGTTGTTTTCACATAATTTAAAGGATTATGCCTTATAGTGGTTTTATGATATACTAAATTAGTCTATCAACATATTAAATCCATTGGAAAACATGTTTCTAGAATGCTTCTCCATAAACATTAGTGATAAGATCTCATATTCTCAGGTTGCACAATTGAAATAAATGTCAAATGAGCCTATTATAGAATATGTCTTAAAATACATGACTATATTAGCTAAATTAACTATCCCCATAGCAGATAAAGAGCTTCAAGACATATTCAAATAGAGTCTTCTACCAACACTACATGAAGCTATCTTATTTAAGAAGTTTCCAACCTTTACATATTTGTGCCAAATAGTAAAAGAAAGAGAAGTCAAGATTCTCTTAATGGGCAAACTAAAATATAAAATTAGATCAAAATAAACTACTAAGAGTTATAATAAACCTATATATAAGGTAAGGGAAACTAAAAAAAAGAGTGATATAAAGGCCATAATTAATGAATCTTTAGATCCATCTGCTCACCTGATTTTATCATCTCCTCTATGAAAAGTTTTCACCAACCTTACAGATTTACCAGCATGTGTTTTACAACTCTTAGAATGCAATGTCATATCTCTCCCTCCAATAAAAGAGGTTAATATTACTTTTCATCTTCCAAATACATATGATTCCAATCCAATCAAAAGTATCATAGGACACTAGGATGTACAAAAAAACAAATGCATTAACATGAAACATAAGATACAAGATTTGATCTAGGCTAAAATTATTGATGTGGGCACACCAATAGAGGCACCCAAAGTACAAAAAATATAAGATAAATTATTGAAAATATTATTATATACATTTAAAAATCACACTATAAATTATGTGGAGTGTACTTCAAGTGTTCACTCCACATATCAGGCACATCTACCACTAGTTTCATATCACACTACTAAAAAGGAGGCACACCCACTACACAATATCATTTGTGTGTACCAAACTAATATTCAAACTAGACCACTCATCACCTTATTAGAGTAGGATATTTTTGATGAAAAAACAAATTTATATGCACTCTTTGTATGAACTTACATAGATCATCATTCTATTTAGATGTTATAGTTGACAATGGATCAAACATTAACATGTGCACTATCATAATTCTACATCATTTGGGGTATTAAGAGTAGGATATATCCATTATAGGCATAGCTATTAGTGATTTCAATGGACATGCTCATAGATCCATTAGGGAGATTGTAATTTCACCATAGATTTGACCAACACATGTGTCCATTATATTCTTAGTAGTACCTAGTGCAAGCATATTTGACATGTTATTGTGTAAGCCATGGATACATTAGATATGATCCATCTCATCCATAGTGCATAAATTCATAAAATATATACATGAAAATTAGGTGGTCATAGTTGAGGGTTTTCCATATGAGTATCATATACCTATTCTAAAAATAATTACATCATAGGTACCAATAACAACATAGTTACTAGTTACAACAAAGTTATTATTCACAAATCCTAACACAATTTTTATCAGTACACCAAAGAGTTTAGTGAAGCCACTAGAGTAGGTGAGGTATACTCTTAAAATATTGCCACATCTATAAACTATCCCATAAAGACCATTATTAGAGAGATCCCTATTCCATAGATATGTTACATATTATAAAGGGCCTCCTTCTACTCACTTTATTTCAAGATCAATATTATTGAGATCTTTACATTTTCAACATAGGTCAACATAGGGTACCTATGCCACTTATAACTTATTATACCTAATGGGTCCTCAAGATCCTTATAGTTCATAGGACACCACACTCATTGTAATAGATTCCTATCATCACTCCCCAAGTAGGGATAGAT
This sequence comes from Torreya grandis, assembly GCA_037957365.1. Taxonomy (NCBI): domain Eukaryota; kingdom Viridiplantae; phylum Streptophyta; class Pinopsida; order Cupressales; family Taxaceae; genus Torreya; species Torreya grandis. The sequence goes on from JARHVA010007163.1 coordinate 27,127, forward strand.
ATAAATCACTCAGTATAGTAGATTCTAGGACCACAAGTTCCCTTTCACATAGCACACACAATCATTATTCCTTTATTTGACATAAGCCACATTTATAGTGAGTCTCCCATGATATTCATCAGTTAGTATTGTTCCTTCATTATTTTACATACTTTCCTTCTCTCTTGATCTTTGTACATAGTTCATTTTCATGTTGTTGTACATAGCTTATATCCAAAAAATACAAAAAAAATATAATATGTCAAAAACACAAAAACTTTCAAATATTTTATTCAGAAAACATAAAATCATAGATTGTATGCATTGTTATGTTTACATTTATTATATTTTCCATACACTACATATGATTTCTATCTTATTACAGTCAATTTTAACATACATACATGATACACTTATTCTTGTCAAGTGCTTGCATATTGCTACAAGAATCAGGTCTAATACACCAATCTAGATTTGATATTATCTACCCATTGGGGGCATATACATAGATACATGGGTTCTTTATTTGATAAATTTTCCCATATGGGGGCACCCTATACATTGTTTTGATTACCAAGTTATATCTTTATAAATTTTACAGGACAACTTTTATATTTTTATATCTTGATATTGATCATGCTACACTTACATAGATTTTTTGCAAGCTATTACTACATTAGACTTAGTATATGTACATATTATCTCTTACATAGATTTGTATTCCATATGCATGCATACTTTAATTTCTATCTTTCTTAGTTTATAACTAATTTTATCTCTATGCTTATTCTATTTGAGGGCATTTGAATATGTCATTTCTCTTTGGCTCTATGCTAATTATTTTCATAATATGTATGCTTTTGACATGTGTCCATTTCCTTATGTGTGCTTTCTTGATTTTATATGTAGAAATTAAAACATGTCCTTATATGTGGCTCTAATCCATCTTGTTTGTTACTTTCATATGTGGACATTTGAACATGTCCTTTTATGTATTTTTCCCCCATATTTAGTGACATGTACCCATGTCCCTTGTTTTTTGGGCTCCATGGCCTACTTTGCATGAATCATATGTTTTGTATGTATGCTTTATTTTATGCATCATGTCCATGATACTTATCTCTTGTTTTTTACACACACCAATTTTTTATACCATGAGGGACCTCATGTATCTCCCATTCCTACTTGGGGGTCTTGATGGACATCATATCCCATCCCCCTAGTTAGCCACCTAGTTTTTACTCAAATTTTTTGTTACATACATTTTTATATCTATATTGACACCTTTTGAATGTTATACATGACATACATCTTACATTAAAAATTTATTCTTACATTATCTTACATTTTGATGTTATGTATGCATATTCTATTAGATTATTACATTGATATCATATATGCTTTGGCTAACACACATTTTTCAAATATTTTTTCTTTTGAGGATAGTTATTGAAAATTTTCAATAAATCCCCTCAAAATATGGGGTATTAATAGGGGTTTTTCATAGATATCAAGCTCATATATTGCATTCAAAGTACATTTTTAGCACATAGGATCATATTACATAAAATCAGACTCAGGTAAACACAGTGGGAAAGCAATGACATAGAAAGCATTACAATTGCACATAAATCAAACCAGGACACTAGAACCCAAACTCAGATACTAGCACTACATGGTACTACTATCCAAGATATGGCACTATTGTCTAATAGCCTCAGTTTCAAAAAACCCTAGATTAGCCATAAAAGTAAAGTAGGTATAATACATGTTTATGCATGTTTAGTTATAGATTTATTAGTTTTGCTTAGATTCATACTAGTTTAACTTAGATTCATACTAGTTTAATTATATTAGGGTTATCATGCATGAAATGACCATTCCCATATTTAATTTAGATACCTAGATATAATTTATTAAAACTTAGTCCATAATCCATATGCTCAGATATCATATTTCAAGGCATGTGTGTAACACATTATTTTTGTATACTCACTGACACATTGGTTGATAAAATGGAATGATAAATTACATGTCATCATCTAAATTTTCTACAATTGATATCATATTATAGGTTTCACACTAGTTTAATTCCTTACTCCATCTTCAGTGGTTTGTATTCCCAAGTGGCTTAGAACTACCTAATGTCTTAAGTGATCACATAGCCTACATACCGAGTTATATATTTATAGTTAATTCACACACTTTTAGTTTGAGATGCATCTAATACACATGGGTGGGAATTTATAGATTCATATCCTAATTGAGTTCTTGATCGACCCACACATGAGGTTTGAGTAAGCCATCAACTCAGTCTAAGATATTCACTAATTGATCACTATACATGCACACATAGGTTATCACTAGGTTTATGTATTGTTTCATGTACCCAATGAGGTGTAATCATTCCTTTCTTATTTCCTATCTCTTTACTCAATTTTACTTATTTACTTAGTTTAGTATTTTACTTTTGATATCTCTTAAGTAAGGACTAATTTATGCAAACTTGTAAGACACACATTAGAGCATGCTTTACATAATCAAACCCAAATTCATGGCATTCACCTCCTTGGTAAGTCTAGGTATGATTCTTTTTCATTTATCTTATTCATTCCACTTTGATACATTTATAGAATAAGGGGAGTAATGTAATCAACTAAAAGTGCTACTTGAGACTACCTACCCCTATCTTAATTAGATAGCTATCTTAAATCCTATTATCACACTTATCCATCCTTTGTGTGGGGCATATGCATCCCTAATCATACCTAAATTAGTCTTAGACCCTTATTTCCTAATCCTTGCCCTTCATGCCTAGTTTTTTACCTCTTGGACACTAGCACCATAATAAGGACACTAGTGCCACATGACACTAGTTTCCCAAAAATGGTGCCAATGTCCTTTACCTTTCTTTTCCCCATAGATATATTTTCAAAAATATAACCTCCTAGGGTTGGCCTAGACCTATGTTATCACACACATAAGCATCAAAATAGTATAAATACATGACTTATAGCCCTCTAACTACTAGATGGAAATCATATGCAAAATACACATTCAAACTTAGAACAAGTTGTGCACAATTAAGGTTATCAATCCCTATTCTACCTTACTTATCCATAATACCATCAACAATATCCATAAGTTTAGATTGCCCAAATTTCTAATCTCAAGAACATTCAAGGCACTCAAGGCCACTATCATACAAGATTCACTTGCACTTATACCAAAACTAAAGTGGGGAGAACTACATCATGTTTGATCTTTTTTCAGAGTATTAGTATGTAGGTAACTCTCATAATAGTGGGGTGTTTGATGAACCTATCCTACTAAAAACCACACTTTTAGTTTATATCAACTAAATACCCTAGACAAATTGAGGATTAGGGTTTAATCATAAAATTAATCATTAAAATCAAGATACAAGGTTTATAAATCATGCATGTAAGAATAGAACTCAAAGATCCAGATATAGGTGCACCTGGAAGCTTTAGAAAGTCCTACACAAAGGACATTATTGCCAATATCAATATACTACTACCACATTTACAAAAATGGTACTAATGTCCAAATGTGACACTACTATCTAGGAGGGGTTATAACATTGGGATCTAGTTTATGACATCCAAACTAGCATCCACCTCATTTTGTAGAACTTAGATCATATGTCTCAATTATTTATTAGGTAAGTTCTTGCTTGAACTATTTATTACTATTTTAAAAAAATTAAACGCTAGTCAATTCTATAATAAATTAGTGGATATATTTATTGCATATTATTTACCTAAATTGATGTACTCAACTCTTTAACAAACATAGGATTTACACTTATTAATTCCTAAAAGGTGAAAACATATAACTAAAATAGTAGGGAAAGGGTAGATAAAGACCTCACAGGTCAACACATTATGTAATATCTCATGAGATGTGATAGTGTGGTTTAAGATCTTTAAGATAATTATTTAATTTGTAATTGCATATTTTGAATAGTTTATTTAAGTAATGCATTTTGAGATGTAGGATCCAAATAAGAATTAATCTGCAAAAAAATAGACACTGTTATTTTTAGAAAGACCATGACAATATACTTAATATTGAAAGGAAGGTCAAGAAGTTCAATAAATAGTAGGAGTTACAAAATAATAATTAATTCATGAAGGAATAAATATAGTAACCTAAGTAGAAGTAGTAGGTAGAGGCACATAAGTAGGAATAAAAGGAAAACCAACCTCATGATCTAATGTAGTAGAACAACCTCTAGTATGTGGAATGTAAGTATTTAAAATTCCATTTCTATGTCTACTTTATCAAAAACAAATTCCTTAGTTTTATTTTATTTTATTCCTCACTAGTAAGATAAATCATGTAAACAATTTATTTTAAAAATGATGAAATAAAGTATTCAAATAAAGATACTTCATGCTTATTCATAATAGTAAGTTTTGAAACATAATCATCATTACTAACATTTAAATCAAAAACATTGGCATTGACATCATAATCATTTTCATGTTTAACCTATGATGTTTTATCATTTAAATCATATGCTTTATCATAATCATTATAAGGAGTAGGAATATCATCAATGTTAACCATTTAATTTTTCAAAAAATCAAGAGTACTAATAAAAGGAATTTAAACCAAAAAAACATGTATATTAATCAATCTAGCATTTCTTATAATATGTTTTGTAGATATATATTTATTAATTAGAATAAAATAGAAACATAGAGAACATGAAATAAGTTAGGGATTATTAAATTGAAATAATAAATAAAAACCTTGATAAATCAAATCTAAAACAACCATAATATAAAACCCTAAAGAGAAAAAGAAAAAGAAAACCTAATAATATATATTTGAAAAGGAGGGGCTCACCAAAATGTTTTAAACAAAGGGTGTACATGTATTCAAAACACCATGCCAAGTAATTTAAAGAATTCTAAAATGGAAATTTAAGATAAATATAGTAGTTTAATTCCTAACCTAGTGTTATATTGAATCAAATTACCTTTAACTTATAAAATTTAAAGGAAAATAGAATCTAAAAAGTAGTAAATAGATGCATACTTGATTCTTTATTTACTTAAGTTTTGATATGATCTATTATTCTATAAAAAAAAATTATAAAATAGTCCATAATAACTCACAAAAATAAGATAATGATATGTCATGATGAGTAGATTCAAACTATTCTGAAAAATTGCAGTGACTAGAAATGGAATATAGAAGTGACAAGTAGGGCCAAAAGTGCTCAAGAATATTTAAAAATGACTATGTTGATATCTAATCTTTGAAACTTCCTAAAACCCTTTGTTAGTATCAGAAATATCAAATCATTTGTTTGATAATAAGAATGAATATGCATATGTAATAATGTATTCTAATTTTATGT